>WSTV01000003.1:15438-73523 GCA_019632285.1 Tulasnella sp. 332 | reverse complement strand
ACGAGCGCGCCGACTGGCCCCTGCCCAAGCTTCAAGAATACTTCAAGAACGACACCTTAGCCATGATCGGCTACGGCTCGCAAGGCCATGGCCAGGGGCTGAACGCTCGTGACAACGGAATGAACGTCATTGTTGGTGTGAGGGAAGGAGGTGAGAGCTGGAAGTTGGCACAAGAAGACGGTTGGGTACGTGCTTCGCTTGTCCTCGCATCCTCTGACGGCGTGGGATGAGCTCTGACTGAAATGGAGGTTTACTCTTACAGGTACCTGGAGAGACATTATTCCCCATTGAGGAGGCCATCAACAAGGGCACGATCATCATGAACTTGCTTTCTGATGCCGCCCAGTCCGCGACGTGGCCTGAGCTTAAACCTCTCATCACCAAGGGCAAGACCCTCTACTTCTCTCACGGCTTCTCTATTGTGTTTAAGGAGGACACCAAGGTCATCCCACCGACGGACGTTGATGTCATCCTCGTCGCGCCAAAGGGCTCAGGAAAGACCGTCCGCACGCTTTTCAAAGAGGGAAGGGGTATCAACTCTTCAATCGCGGTGTGGCAGGATGTGACCGGAAAGGCACAAGAGAAGGCCATCGCTTTGGGCATTGCTGTCGGATCTGGCTACCTATACGAAACAACCTTTGAGAAGGAGGTGTACTCCGATTTGTACGGCGAGCGTGGTGTGGTACGTGTAACTCATACAGCTCTGAAGATGATATGTTTCTAATAGATCCCTTTTTTATTGTAGCTGATGGGCGGAATCCGTAAGCCCAGAATACGCTCATGGGTATTCCTCGCATTTGACTAACATATTGTGTCGCAGAGGGAATGTTCAAGGCTCAGTACGAAGTTCTTCGTGCAAACGGACACTCGCCTTCTGAGGCCTTCAACGAGACTGTCGAGGAGGCTACACAGTCACTCTTCCCTCTGATCGGACAGCACGGGTAAGAACTACTCCATCGATGTCGACGGCCAAGCACTAATTTGAACCCTTTTTCAGCATGGACTACATGTACGCGGCATGCTCGACGACCGCTCGGCGTGGTGCCCTTGACTGGGCTCCCGTTTTCGAGAAGGCGAACAAGCCCGTGTTCGAAGCACTTTACAAGTCTGTGCGGGACGGAACTGAGACGCGCAAGTCTCTCGAGTTCAACAACCGGTCCACGTACAGGAAAGATCTCGAGAGGGAGCTTGCCGAGATCGATGACCAAGAAATCTGGAAAGCGGGTGAGTGTTGCGACAAGGGTACAATTGCATCCCCTTTATTCACATCCCTGTATCTTCCTTTCTGTCTTAGGCAAGACCGTCCGATCCCTGCGCCCCGACTACAAGCAGTCGTGAAAATTCTATCTAAGATATCGTCGTGTTGGATGTACCTTTGTAGCAGATATACTGGGATTCTGGTTTTCTATTATTGTGACATGCGAACACCACGTGATCTTTATTTTCTTTCTCTTCTCGCCTCGCGGCATCACTCAGCAGGCATGGACATACCTAACGATAGAGACATTGTTGTAGGGCCGAGGTCTATCTTGTCGATCAGACACTGCTCGATATTGACTTGTGTTGAAATAGTTTCCCAAGCGGAGGCTACGCCGCACCCTCCATCCTGTCGACCCATGTCTAGGCGCGTATATGGAGCATGAACAGCCTGCTTCAAGAGTTTTCACGTCTCCGAGCCGCACGCCTTTGGACGCTCCCTTGAGCGCTTGCTTCCCAGACGCTCAGATAGTTGCCAGAAGCTGCTTGACGCTCACGTCTGCCAACCCCTCCGCCTCGCGATCCCTCTTCCCAGCAATGTCGTTACAGCCACCTGCAGCCACTTCTCTTCCCAACCGTTCAAAGACTCCAGCCCCCAAAAATCGTCCGATTGATCTGCCTATGGCGCAGGCTGACGCGAATGATGATTTGACAACCATACCATCCCACCTGACCGTCGAAGCCTTCCTTAAGTCCACTTCTTCCGCCAAACCTCGAACGAGGAAGCAGATCACTTACAAGCGTAAGCGAAGCAAGACCCGCCAAAACACGCTTCAAGGCGGTCTCATTCCAGAAATCGCCGATTCATTCGATGACGACGACGTGCCGCTCTCAGAACTAGCCAAGCATACACGTAAACAACAAAAGCCTCAATCAGCTCGCCCTCGGACCCGGCGGAGGATTTCTGGGACTCATGCGTCCCGTCGAGGAAGCTCGTCGAGAGTGGGGCTTCTCGGGGCAGGGGCGCGATGCCGTGGGCGCAAAATAGCTGACGCGCTTCTGATCACTCCCCCGCTCCATCTCGAGCCACTATGGAAACACGTGGACACCGAAAAATCCCAATTGAAGGATGGGAGGTGGAAAGATATGAATAACAGAAGAAACTCGATGGTACCCATCGTATTTTCAGCGAAGCCCGTGCTTACCATCGAAAGCGGGCTCCAACTTCCAATCACCCAATGGAGAAAGTATGATCATGTTTTGGGCATAGAAAAGATGCGAGTCAAAGCTCAACCTTGTCAACAGCCCCGCCCTCGAAGCACAACGCTTGCAATAAGGAGAAGCTCTCCAGAACCCCACAACCAAACACAGCCACTACTCTTTGTCTCTCTCGCTCAGCATGAAGGAGAGCTCCAGAACATGCGGCAACTTACCAAGACTGGGTACGTACTGAGTTATTTACCCAAGCCAACCTATAGGCTAATGTTCATGTCCGTTTGTCTTGTCCAGGCCGCAATCTGTCGACTATCACGAATCACCCCAGAGCGCTTCCCTTGAGGCGAAAGGAGGCACTTTGAAGAAGGGAGCACATCGTGACCCTATGCTCTCTTCACTCCAAGCGTTAGATTTCGAAGATGTGGACACGTCGGTTGACCAAAGACCTGGAATTAGGTAGGCTATTCACTACTCAAACTCTACACTACGTCTGTTTCATTCAGTCACATCTGGAAAGGGACTTGCCGAACCTTGTTGCGGCACTCGAATTCCGTCGCATCGACCTGCACAGCAAACCTCGTGTTTCCAAAAGTGTACGTTTCCGCTCAATCAACACACACCCACGCCGCTTTGCTACATCGCAAGGACCTGTAAAATATACCGCCGATCAAGATAATGATCGTCCCCTTGATCCTATCGCCCCGGTCGCTGTCGAGCCCGAAGATGTCGCACTTGATGCCCGTGACCCTCAAATACTTATGCCCACATGTACCGCCGCTCTGACAGCTCTTCCTCATGACTCAAATACGGCTGAAGTCCCACAACCTGCTCAACTGGATGCCTCTTCTCCCGGCTTCGGCGAGGCCTGGCCGCGTTTGATCCAAACTCAAGTTCCCAGCACTGGCGCAATCATACCTTCCCGCAAGCAGCCAACGCGGCCTCGAAATGTCGTTTTAGGCGCCTTACGCTAAATGACACGCTTGACAGAGAGTGCTTTAGATTGAAACAATTGCTACTTTATATTCAATCACTCCGCCGGCTTCGAGTTACACGTTGCAGTAACCACGCTTTGTTTCAATTGAAATTCATTGAATGAGTGATCGTGGAATTCGAACGTGATTTATGCGCCTAACGCCTTTAAGAACGGCTCGCTCTCCGCCCCCTCGGTGACCTTCATAATGGTAGTCCTCGATGAAAGACCGTTGTCACTCAAATACTTTTGAGCGTACTGTAAAGCCAGTCGCTTCTCCCCAGTATTGGACTGTGACCCTAGCCATACGAAAACAACTGGCGGCTGGATGCTTGAGCAGTCGAGGAGGAATGCGTCGGAGGGCAAAAGGTCTTTCAGACTCGGCTGCCCACCAGAGGCAGGCTCTACCTGTTCGAAGGTGATGAGGCCGCTTTTATCGGACAATCGGAACAGCTTTGTGTTGTCGGGCGGTAGAGGTACCGCGTGTGGCGCTGGCGTTGGTTCAGTTCCCACAGCAGCGTAGAACTTGGAAGCGCCACTTGACCCTTGATCTGGGTATGGAGATGAGTTGTGAGGCGATCAATTAAAGTCCGAGGTCGTTGTAAAACGACTCACCGAACACAAGGACCTCACACCTCCCTTTTCGTTCAGCGTGATCCGCCAGACCCCTCGCAAACTCCGCTCCTTTGAACTTCTCCCTGCCGACCGCACCTGCCGTGTTGAGCTGCCAGATCTCGGTCCCTTTGTCCAGGATGTACACATCCCCGCCTTCGATCATAGTCGGCGCCTTCGCATCTACTTCTCGAACGATGACGGGTGTCTTGACAGGCGCATACGCATGCGCTGGCGGGTCGTCCTTCCCATGGGCGGGCGCTACATCAACAGGAACCTCGGCATGTACTCGATACAGACGGTGCGTCTCTTCCGGCGGAGGGGATGTGACGTGGTGGAAGCCAGTGGCGACGCCACCCCGTTGTACAATGAAGCGCTTAAAATGCGAGAGGAACCTGTGTGACTCGTGATTCATGACTTCACGGTATTGAACGGGCTTGCCTATTAGGGAGGAATGACATGAGTCAGACCAAAGCGTATGAAGCTCATGGATCAAGGCTTGCCTCCCAAAACATCGTCAAGCTCTGCTGTCTTGTAAGCGGCTGTTCCAGCTTCGTCCTGCGAGGTCTCCTCGCCAAGCCAGAAATGTAAATCGTATGACAACTCAGTCGAGTCTGGCTTCCGTTTGTAAGTCTGGAATCTGCGGTCAGCAATAGCACTATATGTGGAGCAAAAGCTTCCTGACACAGCTCACATATAGGACGATGTACGAGTCGCCGCTGAAAAACTCTCCATATCGGTCCTTTGGCCATGCATGAATCTTGAACTTTTCCACTCTCCATATCAGCAACCCCGTCTTGCCGAGTTCGGCAGCGTTCCATGCTGGTTCGTGCTCTCCTGCCTGTTCCCGTACACGCTTCTCGATCTATCTCGATCGAAGAGGCATTCAGCACAAGCCCAGTTCCACATCAAGGGTTCCTTTCATCTCACATCGCCGCCAAGAAGCGCGATATTACTGTCGTCAAAGCCGTAAGTGGCTGGTTTGCTGAGTTGTTCCATGGACATTGATCGTTATCACTTCCACAAGCCCGGTATCGATGTATGTGGGGACGGAGCTTGCGCTAACATCACATTCATCTCCCCCCGCCCTTCCCCGTGCCTAAGCGATCAGAAAAAGTCGACTTGGCCAACATTTTTTGTAAAAAGCTATAATTTGCAGGGGAAATCACGCGTTGAGTGCGTTTTTTGACCCATTTTTGGTCATTACTCCGAGCGATTCTTTGCAATAAAAATTTGAGCCTTGCGTTGACCTTTTGAGTGCTTCCCCCCCTTTACTCAGAGCGCACATTTTGAAGACTGACCGTGACAGATGTACACACGCTGAACAAGCAGCATATTCGGCAGATACAACGTGCTGAAATATCAAAGGGTATATCCCGGTGATCAATCATGTATTATAACTCCCTTTGAAAACTCTTGACAGTGCTGTAGCCCTGAGTCTCTCGATCGCAACAAACTCCTTATCGTCAGGAACAGGATGCAGAACACTATCGCTGTCCCCTGATGTGAAACACCTCGCCCTTCCTTGTCCACCTACTGCCTCCAGGGCTCTTGCATCACGTAATGTACATACATACGCTGTAAATTATGATCCAAATGAATCTATCAGGGCAATAATTGTCTGTCGTAGGACTTGAACGTAAGTGTGCCTGATTACGTGGTGATATCGGCGATATCGGCGATAGTAGCCTCGGGCGTATGCCAGGAACTCCAAAACTGTGGTAGGGTGTATATTATGCCTTTTATATGCGTCTACGGGGAACGGCTTGAGACCTGAGATGTATAATACACTGCCGAAGACGAAGATAGAATGGATCAAGGAGAAGCCCAAGCGGGGAGAATGGAGGAATCGGGCATGAGCGCAGACGAGGTGGTCATCAACAAAGCTGAGCAATACCGTCGTAAAGAGATACAGGATGAATTCGACTGACTGAAATGGATCGTCGCAGACGTGACTGAATAATAAGGGGTCTAAGGAGGAAGTCCAAGATGCGAGCATATCATGAAAATATCAATGGTCGGGGTGTAACAAAGGGTTTCAGGCAAGTTGTGAAAATGAGAAACCGAGAGGACTGGTCATGAAGGTTTGGAGACGGCAGACATGTGGTCAGAGGATCTAGAAGTGCTGCTGACCGTGCTGCAGATCATCGTAAGTCTGAGGCTCCATTTGCTGCGTGTATTGCGCGACCGAGACTGTGTAGCTGATGGGCCGGAGTTGGAGCGGCGAACTTTCTTGACCATGCATACTGATAGGCATGCCACTCACTCCATGTGAGTTCATCGACCCAAAGTCATCCGCTGGCGGCTCATATCTCTCCTCCTGCACCGAGTAGCTCCGCTGTCGAGATCCGATCTGCGGGTTTTGTTGATCGCTGTTCCAATGTGCGAAAGAAGCGCTGGCGGGGTGGGTTCTAGAATTTGAGTGTGGGGCTGGCTGGGCGTATGGATATCGTTGAGCGGCTTGTATGATGTGATCGTGATGGTTGTAGTGCGATGCCTCGACGAATGCTGAGGTTCTCGGGCGGCGCGTTGTTTCCAGGCGTAAGCCCGCTTCCAACGGACTCTCTACTGGGCTTCCAACCACGTCTGGTTGTTCAAAGCTGTCACAGTCCCACCCAATCCTCCTTGGCATAATCAGCGGTGCGGCCGTCGATGCCAACGTATGTCGACGCGCCGCCCAAGGGGGTGCAGAAGGCAAGAAATGCTCGCTTTTTGACCTGCACGGCTCTGACTGTGAGTGGAAGTATGCGGTGCTGGCGGGGTAGTCACGAGACGATTCTTCTGTCTGAAGCGGTTGCGGTTCACCGTGCGACGATAGACAAGGAGCCACGAGCCTGGACGCTGCGGCGTCATTCCCCGAGGATGACGAGATCGGAGCAACGATAGTCAAGTGGGGTGGCGAATTCGCAGGGGTACTCGGTGGAGAACCGTCTGCCGATTCAAGATCCGCCTCCGATGCGTCACTACGTTCCTTGGCCGGTTTTCTTGAGCTTGCATTATGAATCCTGGGCTTCCCTCGTCCAGTAGGTCCCGTTCCTATAAGTGGTCGTGAGGACGGTTCCATCTCCAGCGCAGTTCGTAACTGCTCGTTTTCCAACTCTAGTAGCATGTTCCTCTCTTCCAGTTCCTCCAGGTGCGCCTCGCGCCGCGCTCGGAATCGTCGTTGGATATCACGAGCTCGGTTATACGGGAGCGAGTCATCGCGTTTTCGCCCACGACCTGGTCTGGTGTTGCTAGAGCGGGTCGACGCGGCGTTGGTGGTGGTGGAATTGTCTGAGAGGTATATTTCTGTCGGCGATACAATATTCTCGTCCATCGTGGTAACAGTATAGGCTGTGGGTGAAGGAACGATGACTACATCGATGACCTATTATAACTTGAAAGGAACGTTCATGATTTTGGAGCGGTTCGATCGAGGGAGGCGAACGGGGAGGTCTAGAGCCCAAGCCAACTTTTGAGCAGCGAGTGGACCGTTCGGGAAGAAGGGTTCAGTTCAGGAGGTATCCACGATACAAATCATCCGATTGATCAATGTAGGTGTTTTGCCAACTCGTGGTGCGACCCTTCCTATCAAGAATACAAGATCCCACGTCCCGGTTTTTCAGAAGCATCCAAAGTTTTCGCTTGTCCATACGAGAAGCATGAACCTAAATTGCCTACATCTTCCTGTGAATATCAGTATCTTGGTGAAACACGGACAGTCCAGAAGTATCAAGGCAGACCGAGCCTTTGGTAACGCTGTCCCCTCAAACATCGCCGTACAATGAACCGGTGGGGCTTCGTCGTTTGACTCTGTACACTTCTCAGCGACCCTGAATAGGCTGTAGATCGCGCAGCTCGAGATCGTTTATCCTCAGTCCATCAAGATAGCGTTTCACCCAGTGGGAGCATCGTGAGGCCGTGGGTGGTTCATGTCGAGATCCACCAAGGACCAAGATCGACTTGAATACGTTAGAATGGGTGTGTTGAATAACATCTTACCCCTTATCCTCCATTCTTGAAAGTAGCTCCTCGTGTGAAGCATCATGATGGCAGGGCATGGGGCATCGAGCGCTAAAAAAAGGTCTCAAGTACGGTGCTACATACCAATTACGCTCACTTCAAGGGTAATTCCTGCTCCTGAAACACCGCTGGTGTACCTGGCCCGAAAGCGTCGCCAGGAACTACGTTAAATATAGGAAGACATGTTTGACCAGGTCTGTTCCTTGGAGCACCTCGAATAGGTCTCGGCGGAAATACCAAATCGCTCATTCCCATGGAAGAAGAGTCACCATATCGAGTAAGGCGGGCTGATTAAGGCATGAGAGAAAGAACGGCATACTTGTGTTTCGAAACAACGTGTCGCGTGCATATTGGCAGGCCTGCGTCAGGGAGAGAAATGGCGCGTGGACATCGTTGGTGGCCCTAGCCTCAATATGAACAACAGTGGGGCGTGGGCGCTGGAGTGAACCCAAGGCGGAGAAGTAACAGTCGATCACTGAGGTCTACAATCGCCAGGGCCAGCCTCGTCATCGTCTTCATCTACCCAGTTCTCGTCATCTTCATCGTTCGCACCGAACTAAGAGGAAAGTAGCATGAAAATCCTGCTTCACTCTCATGGCGTTCATGTTGTACAACTTACGTCTGCAATATCTGCCTTTTCGTACTCCACTTCATCCACCACCGTCGGCTTCGGCCACAAGTCGCCCTTCTTGGGCGGCAACAACTGCTCTAGCGACTACAAATGGCTAATCATCAGTCTCGTCTGCACTCCCGATCAGGGTACGTCGCCCAAGTAGGGTCTGGCTTGAAATGCCGCAAGGGACACGCAGCCGAGGTAAGCCACTTGATTGCGTGCCGAGATCGCTTACCTTTAGGTCCAAGCCATTCAGCCATTCCTCTGACGGAAAGTCAACCTGGAATGTAATGAAAAGATCTCCCTTGTCTTCCGGACGTTTGAGTATCGGCATCCCCTCGCCCCGGATCACGATTGTGTCGTTGCTGCGAATGATCTTGTTCTTCTCACTCGTAACGCGGATGCCGCGCCCATCCAGGTGAGTGATGAGGATCCTATCGAACCCAAGCAGAGCTTCCGAGAGTGTGATGTGTACGGTCGTGAGCAGGTCCGGGCCTGAGCGTTCAAACGCGGTGTGGGGTTCCAAACGGAGCACGAAGATGAGATCGCCAGTTTCTACCCCGGGCTGTGACGAAGAGGTATTTAATGCACGTTGCGAGAGACATGCTTCGAAAAGTGTTGCATACTTCTTGATCCCCTTCCCCGCGGAGGATTATCTTCTGTTTGTCGACCATCCCCTTCTCAATGAAGATATCGACCTGCTTCTTTTCCTTGGTGGTCTTATCTCCCTTACATTTCTTGCATCTAAGCATCCAGTACTTCTGTGAGTGGGCAAGTATGTGAAGGTTTGGCACCCGGACCTGGACGTACCTATCCTTATCCTTGAACTTCAAGCCCTCACCAGCACACTCTGGGCAAACGACCTGAGACATCCCTACCTGACCTCTACCGAGCTGAACAGAACATATCAGAGCGTGGATGGGGTGGACAAAATGAGGCCGTGCCCACCGATCGCTGAATCACCGTCACTCCACGACCCTCGCACCCCGTACACTTCTTGGGCTTTGTGTTCGCCTTCCCACCTGACCTATATGGGGACAACCATTATTAACTTTCAGGATCGAATTTGAGCAAGGGTGAGTGAGATTAGACTTGCCCTTTGCATGTGGTACATATCACGCCCTTCTCGAGATTGAAGTGCGGTGATTTACCATTGTAGAGGTCTTCTAATGTGACCTTGTAATCAATCGTGGAGTCCTCGCCCTTTCGTTTCCCGTTCCTTCCGGGTCCTCGCGGTGGTCCGCCAGACCCACCCATGTCGAACCTCATACCACCGAACATTTGCGCGAAGAGATCATCCGGATTCATGCCGCCCATGCCTGGTGGATCACCATCTAGGCCAAACTGGTCGTAGGCCTCCCGCGAGTCTGGATCGATTAATGTCTCATACGCTTCGGCCATTTCTTGAAACCGCTCGGCGGCCTTGTGGTCATTCGGGTTCTAATCGAGAGTTGTTATCTTTTGACGCTATCTAGTCTAATAAATGAAAGGCCATACCTTGTCCTACAGGAATAGATTGCAGTAAGCGACAGATGCGAATGGAAGGAACGGATGGAGTGTCACGTACAGGGTGATGTTCCATGGCCTAGCGTGCGTTTTGATGCCCAAGTCAGTGGTAGTTCGCGCTGAGAGAAGGGCTATCCTCGTTCTCACCTTCTTTCTGTAAGCCCTTTTGATGTCACCTATCATAAATGAATTCTGCCTGAGCTCAATAACGTATGACTGAGTTTTGAACTGGGCGTACTCTCGCTAGCTGTTGAATCCAGACCGAGAAGGTCATAGTAACGTGTATCGAGAACCACTAGAAAGAAAGAAAGGATCCAAGTTAGATTGAAGGTGACCCGACAAGCCCGTGTTCTTGTGCTCACTTTTGGATAGAGGGGATGAAGTAGCGCGTTGCCTAGTGTTTGCTTGATAATGTGCCTAGAGTCGAAAATTGCAGTGTTTTGCAAATTTCCACATACCGTTCCTTCTCCACTTCCAAGTAGTAAGTCCCACTGAGGCCCTATGACTTTACTCATGATGAGCAAAGATTCTTATCCACATTACCTGAGTGGCGGAAAACGTCAAAATGCAGCCTCATAATCACCGCATAACTGATCCCTTCCTCCTCTCGCTTTTGATTCACCTGTCAACGCCACTTTACTGACTTGTCCTGCCTACTAATAGGTCCATTTACTTGTGATTACAGCCCAGTGTGCTCTGGCTATGCGGATTTTTCTGTAAATAGCTTGTCTGTATTCATCGGTATCACTCAATGCTAAATTGTTCCCTCGGATCCGCGTGTGTAGATAACCTTCTTCCATAACCGCGTATGAACTTCTACCGTACCGCTGCTGGGATCGTAGATCGGCTCGACACTAAGAATGGTTCCATCAAAAGTTGTCTTACTTCTGTTGATGAAACACAGAGGAAGCGCACCGCAGCACTTGTTATTGAGACCCTCAAATGTGAGTAGGGCCTGGATGTGAGGTCTTATTTCATGGACCGGCTCAGCCTGAATGTTTTCTCCGCTCGCGCAGACAGAACCAGCCTCCTCGAGGTCATCAATGCCACGCCTCTGCTGACGATGGAAAAGAAGCTCCTAAGCCCCAATCTCGCGCTTGTCCTCGTTCATGATTTGCTCTTGGCGAAAGGAGGCATACAGGCTCAGGATGGTCCAGTCAAACAAGGAATCTTTCGTCACAAGACTCGCCTTCAAGGTGAATGGGTGAAGCTGAAGATCAAACGCGGAGTTACCTCCGATCTAGGCCTGGCTCAGCCAGGTGATCCTAGAGCAGGTACGGCGAAGCCTGAGTTCATCGATTTCATCATCCTGTGTTAAATATGCTACCTTTCAGAAAACATTCCTCGATATGTTCGCGTCAACAGGAACCTGTGCACCATGGATGAGGCAACCAAAGAGCTAGAAAAGAGTGGATACACGAGGGTCGAGCTCGATGCACCTCTGACGGGGTGAGCTATGGGTTTCATATTTACACAAATGATGCTCATTGTGTCCGCTAGCAAAGTTTATGCCGCAGACCGGCATATTTCAGAGCTGCTCCTCTTCCCTAGCGGTACCGCCCTTCAGGAAGATTTGCTCTACAAATCTGGAAGGCTGATCTTACAAGATAAAGCCTCGTGCGTGATAGGCGTTTTACCGAGGCTCTCACTACCTACTTGATATCGAATGGGCTATAGATGTTTCTCAGCTACTGTCTTGGCTCCTCCTGCAAACGCAACTGTGATCGATGCCACCAGTGCACCGGGAAATAAGACGTCGCACCTCAGTGCACTGATGGGGAACAGTGGTAGAGTACGCGATGTACTTGCCATCCGCCCAAAACGACCCGCTGAAAGTTGTCATCACACACATAGATATTTGCATTTGAACGAGATCGTCGGCGTTTCGAGACATTGGAATTGATGGTTGCTAAGGCTGGCTGCAAGAATGTTGAACCTGTTTTAGTAGATTTCTTGCAAGTCAATCCGCAGGAAAGGAAATATGGAGACGTGTCACATATGTGAGTGGCTCGATGACGATCTCGAGACATTCACCCTACTGACTGGGCCCAATGTCACAGCCTCCTTGATCCATCATGCTCTGGTTCAGGTATTGTCAGTCGACTGGACTATCTGATCGAAGCTGGTACGTGACGGACAATAATATTTTGCCACCACACACGTGACCGACTTGGTTACAAATAGAGGACAACCACGACAATGCCAAAGACGGGAGACTACAAAAGCTTTCTGCATTTCAAGTCTCAATGATTCGACATGCCATGAGATGTAAGCTACTGCAAGACCGTAACAATCCGTCTCATAGCGACAACCATACCATGCTCATGCGGCGCATATCGTTTGCGTGACCAGTTCCCTCTGCATCCAAGATCGTGTATTCGACTTGCAGCGTCCATGCCGAGGAGGACGAGCATGTCGTACGCGACGCCTTAGCTTCTGCCGAGGCGAGAGGAATGTTCAAACTTGCACCCAGGTCGATGCTCCTTCCCGACTGGCCTAGGCGCGGGATCGCCAAAGAACTGGGGGCGGCAGGTACAGTGAACGTAGTGAATATCATGTTCGGTGTGGGGAACTGATGTCGAAACGGTCTCTTCGCAGGTGCCGACAGTCTGGTACGATGCTCGCCAGGAGAGGACGCTACCAACGGATTCTTTGTGGCATGCTTCATAAGGGTCGGAAGCAGCTTCGACACGCATATCGAGGAGATGACCGTTATTGAGGCTCCTGGGCTGCTACCTGCGAAACGGAGGATGCAGAATGCAGATAAGCAGGTGAAACCCCTGAACTTCGGTGAGGGCGAAGAACACCAGGGTGAATTGACACAGAAGCGGAAACGAAGCCGCGCAAAGAAGTCGAAGATCGTCGCTGAGACTAGGGATTTGGAGGAATGGAGTGGCATTGACTGTCAGCGCTAGTTTACGTACCGATGCGTACACATCTTGCAAGCCATGGCCAGTGAATATCGGTTAGCTGCTGGAGACTCTCTCAACACACGTTAGACTTCATTTGTACGTCAGCGCAAAAGTCAGTTGTGAGTCCAGACAAGCGGCTAGACATCAGTCGAAATACAAAACTATTAGCAGCTACCAAACGATACCGTCACATGCGCCAACACGCGCCCATGCCTGCCGTAAGGGAAAGAAAGTGTGAGGGATATAATCCAATGCATCATGGCCTGCGACCTTGCTTCTCTCCGTTAGACTCCAGTCAGCTCATACCGTGATGATTAGCGCGTCAAGCGGGAGGAGCAGCGGGGTACCCTGGTTGCTGTTGCTGTTGTTGATACAATCCTTGGTAGTATTGAGCGTATGCGTTGGCGTCATACCCTGGTTGGCCACCTTGAGCCGCTTGTTGGGGGTATCCTTGACCGTATCCGCCTGACTGTTGATTGTATTGCTGTTGCCCTCCACCGTATCCCTGATGGCCTTGATATCCTCCACCGCCGCCGCCTCCACCACCATACCCATGTCCTGGCATTCCGCCAGGCCCACCAAATCCACCTTGATGGGGTCGGAAGCCGCCAGGTCCTCCCTGCGGTGCGCTCGGTGTCTGCCAGACGTCAGGTCGTCTCCAGGGAGGCACTGAGGTGAAACCAGGGGGAATGTAACCGCCGGTTGCCGCGCCGTCGACTGGCGTGTGCGGTACAGAGCCAAAGGGAGCGCCACCTGCGCCTGGACCAGCGCCACCACCGCCTGAAGCCCCCGCTGGCTTTTCGCCCAACTCAGCCATTAGATTCTCGTACTCCGAGTCAAACTTCGTGGGTGGGCCGCCGTTTCCAGGCGGCGGTGGAGCTCCTGCTGGGAAGCCAGGAGCTTGGAAGCCGTTCGGGTCACCTCGCCTCTGCGTACAGTCTCGCGCCATGTGACCCGCGCTCCCACATACGCGGCAGATGATATTCGCCGTGTAGTTTCGTTGTTCGGGGCAATCGTACTTGCGATGGCCGACGTTCCCGCAGTTTTGACAGACTTGATTTTCGTCGTCGCGTAGGGTTCCGTTCAAAGCGGCAAGCTCTCGCAGTTGGTTACGCTTATGGTCGTTCTCGCCTTCAGGCGTTGAAGCCGCCTGTGGGAACAATAAATAAATAAATCATCAGCAAGGTATTCTGATTGTCGGATGAATCTGCCGCTTACCGTCTCAATAACTCGGTTGATAAGATTAACACAGGCGGTAACTTTCTCTTCTGTCTCCGCCATGATGAGACAGTGCAAGTCTTCCTCCGCATCATCCGCAAAGGCATCAGGACGTCCTTTCCCCTCCTTGACGCTGCCTTTCCCTCGAATGCTAATCTTCGCTCCGCTTTCACGTTCCATCTTTTTCAAGCTATTCCCGCGAGGACCAACCAGAAGACCGAAGAAGTTGATTTCGGGGAACTCTTTGACGGGAATATAAACTTTCTCTTGAGGACGATGAGAACGTTTCTGCTGATGATATTCTGCAGGTGGACGGTAGTTAGGGTCGGACTTGAGAGCTTTGTCGATTAGCTTTAGGCGCTCCTCTTCCAACCTCTTGCGGTATCGAACTTCGCGAGTGTTGGTACGACGACCATGGGCATCATACGTGGGTGGTGGAGAAGGGGATCTATACCAACTTCAACGGTCAGACTCTGCGGAACACTCGGGTCAACTATCTAACTCACCGTTCGTGATCCGGCGGAATGAAGTCGTTGATTCTAAGTTTACGATTGATCTCCTCAAGACGGACCTGAGTGGCATATTTGTCGAGGTCAGCCACGGAGACTCCCGCAGACGAAACGGCTGTTGGAAGTCCGGCCACTTCAGTGGCAGCCGCTCCCCACCGAGATTTGCGCTTGGGTGGTGCGTTCGGGTCAGCTGCTAAATGAAATTAGTATTGAATAATAGAAATACTCATGAATCTAGTAGCAAATCCGAAGCATGCAGGATAACCGAACGCTAGGAACATGATTGGAGGCAGCTGGATGCTCATTGCAACCTTTATCCACGTTGATGGTCGAAACTAGGATGCCCTGGGATAACCTGCACAGATCAAATCAGATAGATGCTTACCTGGAGCGGAGTCTGTCGGAGGCGGGTAGGAATTTTGTCGGCCACGTTCTACTTCTTCATGCTCACTCTGCTGTCGAGGGAAGGCTGACGGTGATGCAGGAATAATGTGCGGTTTCGCAGCTTCTTCAACAACTGTCGGTCCGAACCTCCTCATCTTCCCTAGTGGTACATCATTGGTACCAGTGGTTGTTCTTGCAGCTACAGCACGCCAAGACATGTTTAGAATAGGAGTGAAGGTGAAATGGAAGGTAGTGAGAGGAATGACAGGTGCGTTTTATTCCAACAAGCTGCCGCAAAGAATGTTCTAGCCTCAACCACAACTACAATCATCTTCGCAGTAATCGCATGCCGCCGAAGAGATACGTAGACAGTGAGCACCAAATGGTGGTCATTATTGAAGAGATTACTTATATTGCAAAATTGGAGACGATTCGTTTGATCCCCGACCCACGAAGAAGACAAGATCCACAGCGGGCGACGATGATGAATACAACTCGGACGGTAGCTCGCCAGACGACCACGCAATGATCCCAAAAGCTGCCACGATCAATCTGAGCGCCTTGACCCGCAAGCTGGCTGCAGAAAGCGTTGAGAGAGCAAAAACGACGACGAACAGCACAACAAACAGTACCACGAAGGCGAGTTCATCTGCTGTGATTCCCAGCCGGCCGTCAGCCATTCGCATCAAGAAAACAGTAAAAGCGGATCTCTGCGCCCACATCTTTGATCAGAATGACTTCTCGTATTTGGAACTCAAGACAGACCACGCCTCACGCCCCCTGTGGATCAATCCAGTGGATGGTACCATTATCCTAGAAGCGTTCTCGTCGATTGCGGAGCAAGCGCAGGACTTCCTCGTGGCTATCAGCGAACCGGTTTCACGGTACGTGGACTTTGATGTGCTACCAGCGCGAGCTATCACAATAATAATATAAACTAATCTCTATGCCTAATAGACCAGCATTTATACACGAATATAAGATCACAACTTACTCTTTATACGCCGCCGTATCCGTGGGATTGGAGACTGAGGATATCATCACTGTGTTGAACAGGCTTTCGAAAGTTCCCGTTCCCGACTCGATTGTCAAGTTTATCCAGGACTGTACTGTCTCCTACGGCAAACTGAAGCTGGTTCTGAAGCACAACAAATATTTCGTCGAATCGACCCACCCTGACATCCTACAGACGCTACTGAAAGATCCAATTGTACGCGCAGCAAGAGTAGTCACGGATGGAAGTGGGCAGATTACCACAGGCCCAGGAGGACTTGTCATGAACAAGGCTCCTCAACGTGGCAATCTCGTCATTCCTGGCACTGTGGAATCCCAGAAGAAGCTTAGCCACTCAGTCAGCGCAAGTCCAATGCCCGGCATGATGTCCACCGCGGTCACGACTCCCCGTGGGACTGGTGCACAACCTCGCTCAGATGCGGACCTGTTTACTTCCGTAGTTGGGGTTGATAACGGTGAGTAGAATCTGACACGATTATTGTATATTGCACTAAAGTTTTGGTAACAGATGAGATAGAAGAAGACGACGAGAATGTACATTCCTTCCAGATTCTCGACGAGAAAATCGATGTACGTAGGTTAGTCATAGCGGTCCAGCGCAGCCATTAATCAACCAACCCGTCTCTTATAGGAGCTGAAGAAGCAGTGCATCGCTCTCGATTACCCCATGCTGGAGGAGTATGATTTCCGAAACGACTCAGTCAACCCGAACCTTGAAATCGATCTCAAGCCCATCACAGTCATCCGACCCTACCAAGAGAAAAGCTTGAGTAAGATGTTTGGTAACGGCCGCGCACGGTCCGGGATCATCGTTTTACCATGTGGCGCTGGTAAAACTTTGGTTGGTATTACAGCTGCGTGCACAATCAAAAAAAGCTGTTTGGTCCTTTGCACATCTGGGTACGCACCGTTTTTCCCGTCAATACGTGTCACGAAATTGATTCTCGAGTCCGTCAGGGTGTCCGTCATGCAATGGCGTCAGCAGTTCCTTCAATGGTCCAATATTCATGAGTCGAAGATATGTGTGTTCACTGCAGAGCAAAAGGAGAGGGTGAGCAGTCTTGTGGCCGCTCTAACATCGTACCCAAGATCTGACGATTAGTTCGGAGTTAGTTTGCTGGTGAGTCAGGTATTGTCGTCTCCACGTACTCCATGGTGGCAAACACGCAAAACCGGTCACACGAATCTAAGAAGATGATGGAGTTCTTGACATCTCGAGAATGGGGCTTCGTGCTTCTGGACGAGGTACATGTTGTACCAGCAGCCATGTTCCGACGGGTCATCACGACAATCAAAGCTCATGCCAAACTTGGGTTGACCGCCACCCTCGTCCGTGAGGACGACAAGATCGAGGATCTGAACTACATGATCGGACCCAAGTTGTACGAGGCGAATTGGATGGACTTGGCCGCCAAGGGACATATTGCTACAGTTCAGGTATGATTTTGACATCTCTCGGAAAAATAGGCAATTATCTAACCTGTTCGCTGCTGAAAAGTGTGCAGAGGTCTGGTGTTCCATGACCCCAGAGTTCTACAGGGAGTACCTGACAACCAAGTCACGCCTACGCATGCTACTGTGGTGTATGAACCCGAAGAAATTCCAGGCTTGCCAATATCTGATCAACTATCACGAAGCACGTGGCGACAAAATCATTGTCTTCTCAGATAACGTCTTTGCCCTAAAGGTTAGTTGCTCGCAACTGTCATTTGGGACTAGTGATTCAATGGATTCACCCCTTTAGGCCTACGCTATGAAACTCAAGAAGCTTTTCATCTGTGGTGACACTGGCCAGACTGAGCGCATGCGGATTCTGCAGAACTTCCAGCACAACCCCGAGGTCAACACCATTTTCTTATCTAAGGTGAGTGTAAATTACTTTGATATGGGTCCCAGTCAGTTAACTGCTCCTTCAAGGTCGGCGACACTTCCATCGACTTGCCAGAAGCTACTTGTCTCATCCAGATTTCGTCACATTTCGGTTCTCGCCGACAAGAGGCTCAGAGGCTTGGTCGCATTCTTCGAGCCAAGCGCCGAAATGACGAAGGGTTCAACGCCTTCTTCTATTCATTGGTGTCCAAGGACACCCAAGAGATGTACTACTCCACGAAACGCCAACAGTTCCTCATCGATCAGGGTTACTCGTTTAAGGTTATCACTCGACTGGAAGGCCTGGAGAAGATGCCGGGTCTAGTCTGGGAGACGAAGAACGAGCAGATCGAACTCCTCCGGCAGGTCCTTAGCTCGACTGACGCAGATGCGGAGCTAGGGTCGGATGTCGTTCGGGGCGACGGCGATTTGGCCGGCTCCGTTACCTCGAAGGATTTCGGCGTGATCAGGACAAGCGGGAACCTCCACGCACTGAGTGGCGGGCAACACATGAGTTACATCGAGAAGAACAAGTCGGTGAACAAGAGTTTGGCACTGAAGGCGAAGAGTCAACCGCAAGGAGGCCAGAGGAACAAGCTCTTTGCGAAACGCGCTCGGGAAACCAAGGATGCTGCAAAGAAGGCGGCTGCTGGGAAGTAATTGGAAGGTGGCGACTCGGAGCCAGGTATGCGGGAAGATGGACTACGATATTATGTGCATAATACATCACATGGCATTCGCTTCAATACCTAGCGTCATAAGTCGAAGTCTGAGTCATCATCTTCGACCGTTGTCTTCCCCTGTACGTTGCCCCGAGCTGGTGTCGCAGCTTTCCCGCCTAACCTTATATCCTCCTCGTCTGATAAATCGTCCTCTTCGTTGTCCGGCTTGGTACTATCATCTGCTTGCACACGATCCGCCATCGACACAACTTTAGATACCACAAGCAGTGCTTCCAGCTCTGGGTAGATGGGCTCAGTGAAGGGGTTGACTCGGACAAAAAAAGAAAGAAAGAAAGGCATCGCACCTTGAGGTTCGCGCACGCGATCCTTTCCCCAAGACACGACTTGTGCCACTACATCGCCAGCTCGGTAGAGTATTAAAGTTGGCTGTAAACGATCGGGGTAGTTCTCGATGCATTTATTGCCCACAATCGATAAGAATTTTGAGCGCGGATACCGCTGCGCCAAGATACGCAGCTGAGCGAGAAGCTGCACCGACTGGGTCTCACTTTTATGAATGAGAATGTTTATGATCAGACGGCCATGCTTGTGGGACTAGACAGACAACTCACCTCTCCTTATAAAGACAAACGATCACACCTGTCCCTAAACCCTTCTCCTCGGCACCAGGCTCATCTTCATTGCTAGCTTCTGTCACTTGTCTCGCATAGTCCTCACGACCGATCGGCCTGACGTCCCCAAACCTCGAATTCCTTTCCTGTTTCTTTAGATCCGCGAGCCTCTGTCGTCGGTAGCCTTGGATTATACGTTCCTCTTCCTCGTCGCGAGTATCCTCGGCCAAAGCTGCGAGCGCGGCGGGCGATTTATCCTGTATACTCTCCTCTAGCTTGGGATAAGGGGGCGGCGAGGGCGAAGCCGGTGCTGTCTCTCGGGCAGGTAGTATGCCATGCTGACGGAGGATATCGTTGCTGGGCGCATATATGCATGAGGGTCAAGCAGACAATCCCATCTGACCAGAATTTGGCTCACAACTCAGTGTCCTCATTTGGGTTATCGATTGGATTCATGTTGTAGTGAAGTAAATGGAGTGAAGGTCGGAAGTGGACCGAGGCACCAAGCGGTTTGACTTATGTGAGCGGATGGCCCTTGCCCGCAGCGTCATGCATGACTGCGCCAAAGTGAACAGCGGGCGGAGCGCATGTGTAGTGATGACGTCGAAGGTGGCAGATAGATTTTTACAAGATGCACCAAGCTCATACACTATTATGTATCGACTTCAGCACGTAACCTTCCAAGCCCCCGCAGGCCCAGAGTTCTTGAACGCTAGCCCCGATCGGTTTCACGTTATATGTTCTCGTCCCCTGGGGAGTCTGCACCTCAACACGTCCATCAGTCATAACCAAGGTCACCGTCCACTTTGGAGCGACTGTGAGCTCTCCATTGACTCCACCTTGCCCTCTGACTCCAGCCTTGCCAAACATCTTCGTCAAGTCTTCGATAAGATCTGGGCACTCCATGCATACCAGGCCGTTGTTGATGGCATTTCGCTTGAAGATGTCACCAAAGGATCCTGCGATGACGAGAGGAACGCCAGCGGCTTTGAGTGCGGTAGCCGCCTGTTCACGAGACGAACCCGTTCCGAAGTTGTACCCTGCGGCCAGTATGATCCCCTTTTTAGTGTCTGACTCGAGGATCGACGATGCAGCTAAGGTTGGCAGGATATCTGCAACAGTAGATGCGAACGAGGGATCATAGTTCTCCATGACAACCTTCCCTTGTTGTTCCAGTGTGATATCGTCTTGGTATGTATATTTTCCAGGGTAGATACCGTCGGTGTTGAGGTTATCTTGCGGGGTGAATAGAAGTGGTCCTGCGAACATTGCGGGGAAGCCAGCAACTAGCGGTTCGTCTGAGGGCGCGGTGTTGGATGTGGATGACTTCATGAAGAGATCGGAGAAGGATGAGCGGAGACCCTCAGGTGGCGGTAGAGAACGTGGATTGAGGGACTCAGGACTACTGATGAACCCGCTGATCGCACTGGCTGCGACCACGGCTGGACTAGCCAAGTAAGCCCGAGCCTTTGGGTGTCCCATACGTCCTTTATAGTTTCTGTTTGTAGCACTGATTCCGGTTTCTCCTTCCTCCAGCAGACCCGTCCCAAGCCCTATGCAAGGTCCGCAACCAGCTGGAAGAACCTTCGCTCCGGCTGCAACCAATGTACCCCAATCTCCACTCTTCTCTGCCTCGGCTTGCACAACTGAGCTGGCGGCAGCAACATAGAACTCCACCCCATCTGCCACGTACTTTCCTTTCATCACCGCTGCCGCGGAGGCGAGATCAGAAGCACGAGAGTTGGTGCAACTGACGAGGTAAGCCTTCTGGATGGCCACTCGAGACGCCTCGAGAACGGGGAGGGGGGTAGAGATCTTCACGCTGTTGGGACCCGATACGTACGGAACCAGGGTAGAAAGATCTAATTTGAGATGAGCGGAGTAGAATGCGTCTGGGTCAGCTGTCATCGGTCGGCTTTCGAGGCGTTTCAGTCGTCGTCGGTTGATACGTGGATGCTCGGGAGGAGAGGGGATAGCGAGAGAGGCTAGAGAGTTGAATGTGCGCGTTTCCAGCTTGTCCACGACACTGTTGTACCATTCTAGAAGGGTCCGATCCACAGGGAAGACTCCAGCTAGAGCCCCCCATTCGGTTGTCATGTTCGCTATTGCGAGCCGATCGTCCACAGTGAGGTTGGTGACGCCTTCTCCCGTGAACTCAATTGCCGCGTTGAGCACCTCGTCGTGATTGAAAGTCCCACATAATGCAACAATGACGTCTTTCCCAGACACACCGGCTGCGAGGCGGCCTGTAAGTTCGACTTTGACCATCCGCGGAACCTGCCACCATGTCTTCCCTGTCGCCCATAGAGCGGCACCGTCAGTCCTAACGATGGGGGTGCCAACACACCCAACGCCACCATACATGTTGCTGTGACTATCACTTGCAACAGTCAGACATTGAGGAAAGGCGTATCCTTCTTCTACCAAGATCTGGTGACCGATTCCTCTCCCCGCGGGATAGAAATCTACTCCATGCTGTCGCGCGAAGACTTCGATCCCGGCGTACTTGGCGAGGTTCTTGGTCGATTTGTTCTGGACATCGTGGTCCAGAGTGAAGACGGGTTGAGTAGGATTGAATATCTTGGTCGCCCCTATAGATTTGAATCTGTTTGCGCCATAACCCCTGTGAGCCACCACCCGAAGTAGTCCGTAACCAACGTACTTTGAGATGATCGGGCCAGTGTTGTCGTGGCTCATGACATGCTCAGGCTGTATCATGACGTAGTCTCCAGAATGAACAGTTTTCCCCGGGGGTAGATCCACAGCATACTTTTGAACAACTTTCTCAATGTAAGTCTGAGGGAGACGGCGTGCTTGGGGTGTTGCAGTGGCTAAGCCACGGTGTATCCTTGAGATAGCTTGCCTGCAGGTTCCAATCTGGCAAAGCATTCTGGCATAGATTGTTGAGCGTAGTACAAAAGCGCCCATTTATTAACCTCACCTTGCTCCTGGTAAATGCAAATGATAGGTAGCGAGGAGAAGACTATTCGGGTGTGCCGGCCGACACAATGGACATCCTAACAAGAAGGGTCTCACATTCTCAACACCCGATTATCTCCATTTCTCCGGTCCTCACCACCAACCATGCCGCCAGTCAGCTTGAAGGGAAAGGAAAGGGCCCTCAATGAAGAGGACGATCTCAACCCCGTCATCACTTACAGGCATCTACTGAATAGTCGCATGGGCGTCTCTGACCCTCTGTAAGCGTTTGTATTCTAACACGCAGACGCGTTGTATCTGCTCATCCCATTCATTGCAGGAGGGTAGTCGCATTATGTGATTTGGACGCGTTCTACGCGCAGGCCGAGTGTGTCAGACTTAAGCTTGATCCAGGTGCGGCTATGATTATGCTGTATGCCATTGAACGCAATTTGATGTATCCCTGGTTGCATAGATGTCCCTTTAGCGGTACAGCAGTGGCAAGCTCTGATTGCCGTCAATTATCCAGCACGCACATACGGCATAACACGCATGGAGACTGTTCGTTTCTCCTTGGTTTGAATGCGTTGGCTTCGGTATGTTGCATTGCTGATGACATTTATCCAGGCAGCACAAGCTAAGAAAAAGTGTCCAAACCTCGTTCTCGTCCATACGGCAACATACAAGGAAGGGGAAGCAGAGGCTGCCTATCATAGTGACCCGAACCCTGATACACACAAGGTTCGCATGGCGATGTCAATTAAGATGCGGAGCGTTCGCTGACGGCCTTATGTTTAGGTATCTCTTGATCATTATCGGTAAGCCTTGCCGTCGTCTCATGCCATCTCATAAATTTTGAACTTTCTTTTGAAGCCGAGAATCATCGAAGATCTTGAAGACGTATCAAGCTTGTATGGAGGCTGGCGTTGAAGTGGAGAAGGCCTCTATTGACGAAGGTTTGCGCTCCTTTTGAAAGTGCCCAAAAATACATTTGTTAACGAGGCTTTTATAGCTTTCTTTGATTTCACCGCTCCAGTTAAGGCGGCCATCATATCGAGATATTCTCATCTCGCAGAGGTACCCGCTGGTGCGCCGAATGGGCTTGATACCCCATTACCAGACCCTCCCCCCATTATATGGAACTCTTTGGGAAATCTAGTCCCGGTAAACCCCTTGCCAACTCGGCCTAAGACGCTCGAGGGAAAGCCGAAGGAGGATGGGAATGAGCAGGACGAGCCGCTTCCGTCAACGTCGCAGGTAGATGCCGACGAGGATGAGAATGATACCGCCGTCCCAGAGCCAAAATGCACATGGCATGACGTGGCGTTGTCGATCGCAGCCGAGTTCATGAAGAAGATGAAGCAAGCAGTCAAAGACAGGCTCGGATACACTACTACAGCAGTACGCCAATCTTGCTACCCCAGATCATCCTCTATCTAACATCGCTAAAAGGGAATAGCGCGAAACAAGATGCTCGCCAAGGTACGTGTTATACCGACAAGTATCCACTTGAAGCTTACGCCTCGTATTCCATCCAGCTGGTCGCTTCATACAGGAAGCGTGATCAACAAGTATGACCACATCTTGATATATTGAAGAAAAAGGCTGACCTCCCCTTGATAGACTATCCTGCGTAACGCCGCAGTGCCCAATTACCTACGACCTATGGACTTTCAGAAGGTTCGCGAGAACGCGTTCTGTTTCCCAATCGGCCATTTCCCGATATTTCTTCTCTCTTCTCATAGATCCGATTCTTAGGGGGGAAGCTCGGCTCAGCTTTGGCCGACGAGTTCGGTGCCAAAACTGTCGGTGACGTCCTGTAAGATACTTACTGATTTAGATTTGCTAAATTAGTAGAGTGAACTAATGCTATTGATTGCCTTCGCAGGAGCGTCTCGCTGGGTAGGCTACTTCATATTACAATTACCCCCAAGCATTACTAAAGCATGAGTCATGTAGAAGAGATGCAAATCAAGTTTGGAGAAGAATCCATCTGGGTTTACAACCTGCTGCGGGTACGCATATTAGCTTTGCAATAATTTAGACCGCACGGCGTTGGAGAGCTGACTACATGGTCGCATTACAGGGCATCGATCATTCGGAAGGTATGTGTTCCCATTATTCGTTTCAGCGAGAGGCTTTAACATCCTATGTCGCTTTGAACAGTGAAGGAAAGGATTGCTACAAAGAGCATGCTAGCCTCGAAGAACACCAGGCCAAGCGTGACCAAGCTGTCCGATGTGACCCACTGGCTGAGGGTTTTAGCATCAGAACTTTCCGTTCGGCTAGTAGAAGCCCGAGAAATCTCGACGTCGCTATGGCCAAAGACCCTGGTACTTCACGTTCGACAAAGTGGGTCCGACTGCATGCACTGCTATGTTTTCCCTAATTTTTTAATTTTAATTTTTTCCCGTTTGTGATTGACCCTCGCATGTGTGCGTGTTTGTAGGCTACAACGATGTTAAGTCTAGGCAATGCGCCTTCCCGTACAGCACTGTCATCACCCCTGATATCATTAGCAAGCCTGCTGAACGGTTGTTCAAGGAGTTGCTCGGAGCGTCAACGTTCAAGATTAGCAATCTCCAGCTAGCGTTTTCAGGACTGAATGCTCTGGAGTCGGGTCAACGTGGGATCGAGGGATTCTTTGCGCAAGGCTCCAAGGACGTCAAGGCGGATCGCGATGTCGATGTTGATCTGGAGAAGCATCAGAGACAAAGAAAAAGGTCAGAGGACATCGCGTTGGAGGATGAAACTATACAACCTCCTCTCAAACCGCCACCGAAAATGCGCGAGACGCCAGCAGTCAAGACTTCTACATCCTCCTCGAATTTCAGTTCAGGCTCTGCGTCCTTTCTGTGCGGGAGGTGTAAGAAGACTTTCTCAATCTCTAAAGCAAACAAGTTGCTTAGCGATTCAGGACGTGCGGTCGCATTGGAGAAGCTTAAGGCCGAGCACATTGATTTCCATGTGGCTGAAGACTTGTCTCGGGAGGTCATTGATGTGAGCAGCAGTCCGGAACGCAGACCTCCGCCAAAGAAGAAGGCCAGGGTGACGAGAGGGAAGCAGGAAACGGGAGGAATCGCGAAGTACTTCGGAGCGCCGTCACAGAAAAAGTGAAATTATTCGGTTACAACCGAGAATCGGAGCATGAGCTAAGGATGCTCTTTCGTTAGGTTCAGCTCCTAAATGAAGAATACTACAAGGCGCGCTCTACTACCAGACCCCCAGCCTGCGGAACGATGTCGTCAGTCTGCGTCTGTGCAATATACGTAGGGGGGGGGTCTCTCACCTCGTTCGTCGCCCCAATGGACTCAATCTCCAGTTGAAATCTACCGCCCGAAAGTGCTTTCCCACCCAGTAACGACACGCCTATGGTCCGGATCGACTCGGCCGCCATGGTCATCTTGGTGTTAACGATGCCTCCGCTGTTGGTCAGGAAGAAGTTGCTTATGGGTACCTAAGTTGATCGATGATCTTCCGATTTAGCATGCGGTAGAGGTTAATTTAGAGGATGAGGATGGCGACACCTTGACTTGTTCCCATTCCCCGTTGCCTTCGAATTGAAGTCTGTGTTGCCATACGTCCGACTCTATTGGTCCATCTGTTTGAATGTTGACATAGAATTCCTTGTGTGTCATCGGATCCCCTTTCGCCCGGACTTGTAATGTCAGGTATCTGTATTCAGAAAGATCATCTGTCATCTCGCCGAACAAACTCGGCCGTTTCTATGCGAGATGAGACGGTGAGGTTTTGGCCATCGCAACAAGACTGGGCAAGTGTAACACTCACTTTGCTCCTGAATCCGGCATAGCCGCTCTTCATCTTCCCTCTTAGCTCGGGTTTCACGTCCGTGCGAAGCTCCCCCAAGAACTTCCCGTGACCCGTTGGATCCAGCTCGAGTTTTGCCGTTGAGTAACCACCAATGTCGGCGTCCGACCCAACAACATATTGAGCTATATCCGCTGGCGTTCGAAAGCCGAATAGCTCTTTCGTTCCGCTGTCGTGATACACCGGGTTCATTCTGAGGACTGGAGATGAATATAGCGATGAAGAGGGTTCACTTATATCTGACGTAGTATCTTACCAGCGGCGACGTTGTCTCGGGTCAGACGCACAGATCGTTCAGCAAATAATGCCCATTTAGAAGGGAGAGCCATCTTGCACCGGATATCACTGAAGAGAGATGCGAGCTTCTTCGGAAGGCTGGAAGGAGTTGCGGAGGCTCGCGGGGTGGTGTGACGGCGTGAGAAATGTTACAATGGGTCGAAAGTAAGATGCCAAATATTTTCTTGTCATTGGTTACAAATACGAATCGTCCGTCAAATGGTACAGCAACCCAGAGAGATCTGGTTCAGCATCCGAATTGATCTTGATAGGCGGGTTCTGAACGATGCTCATTGCCATTATCTCTAGACCCCCCTCTTCCCGCTACACAGCGTCAGGCCTCGTCAGACCGTGTCGTAGCGACATGACGAATGTGAATGCTCACTTTGACGAGTACTACCCTCTCATCATCCATCATTGCGCCAGAGAGGTTGGCGAACTTCGATCGGCTTGTGATGCGTCGGAAAGGCAATGAGCTCCAGACCTTCTTTTCCTTGAAAACGGTATTCTCGATGAATGCAGGCTCCGAGTCGTACTCTGGATTAAGTGCGTATTTGTTTGCTGCCGACCCTGTGGGTCGATTCTCCGTGGGGGATCGGATGTTTGGGGTGTACCTGTCGTCGTTCGCTGGCGCAGAATAGTGTGCAGTCTCGCCGCCATCTGAGACCGTGTTCCACTGCATGACTTACGTGATCCAGAGGAAATTTTTAAGTGCGAAGCCGGCTTCGACGAGTGGGAGAACATGGACTAACCTCCTTCGTTAAATATCTCCTTCTTCGGTTTATCCTCTTTCTGCAAGTTCTGGACCAAGAACTTCCGTCTCCTGATGATACACTGGTTGAATTCCCAAATGTGTATGCGATTGCCGTATGGATGCTCTTCGTAGTCGAGGTAGCGTTGTCCATGCGCGAAGCACACTTGAAGTACGACCGGAAATGGTCAACCCAATGGCGAAGCCCAACTCATAGAGGTCCGCAGTGGTGCTCACCGAAGTTGGTGCGAAGCTTGAGCTCCGTGAGTCTTGTATACTGGCAGTACTCGGCCCATTCGAACTCCTTGAACGTCGTCAAGGACGGTTGACCGGTCCAGACCGTTTCTTCACCGAGCAAGTTGACGAACGCGTCCGAGTGTAAGAAGACAGTGAACTCCTCGGTCAGTTCCCTGTCTGCACCCATAAGCCGCTTCTTTCGATACACGAGGCGCATGCCGATCACAAAGATTCGTTTGAGGGGATCAGCGTAGAACGGCTTCGGGACACCTGCTTGATGGGCCGTCTTGTCTCCAACAACCGTTGCAGAATTGCCACTAGAGGGGAAGTGCTGCGGACAGGGAGCCGGATCGGACCGACAGATCATCGCACATTCAGTGACTTTTGGAGAGAAAGCTGGCATGTTGTACTGTGCTAAGAGTCGTGGTGTGACGGGTTCACCCTGATCTGACGATGTGATTACATAGATGGCCAAGTAACCTTCGACAATCGTGGGGCTGGATGAGGTGCGGCGAGTTTGAGGTATCATAAAGACGGAAGGTGAGAGGAAGGTACATGTGATCGGGTACGGAAAGGCACCTTCCAAAGTCTAGGAAATAGTGGATCTGTCATTCTTGAGGATCTCATCTGGATTCTAGGTTGGCAAAAGGTAACGTACCGCGATCTTATTACACGTCTTCCAATTCCAGATCACCAGCTCACCGCTCTTGTTATTGTCCAGTAACCTTGAAGAAAACATGACGGAGAGTAGGTCTCCGACAATTGTCGTCGCCGCGGCGTAAGCAAGCCGACGGGGGATGCGATGGGTCACCAGACTCTGCTGAGCAGCCGCATGAGGCAGACAGGTGTTCAAGCTTCGGATGTGAAAGTCGTACGTCGTAAAGGTATCTTGATCCCCTCTAAATAAATAAAAATCAGATGAGCGCAAAATAACTACGGTGCTCTCTGAAATCGAAGCAAGGATGAAAACACGTACGGATCGACCCTTTTCTCTACAAGGATGAGGAGATCAGAGCCCGGATCAATTGCCATATCGCGGATCACTTTGACAGCGAGCTGCGACTGCGTGAGCGTCCGCACTTCAAACGTGGTGTCTCCAAAAGTCGATGGAAATCTGACAACCTCGAGGCTCGTCTCGCCCGAGCCGCGAATGAAGACACCTCCTGAGAATTCATATGTTGTCGCAATGGGTGCGGCGCTGGGCAGCTTGAACTTCATTTTCGTCTGTAAGGCAAGCCTATAAAAGGGGGGGGGGCATGTGAGATTTCTTATCATTGCTTTTAGCCAGATTCAAAGGCGGAGGTGAGATAAACAGAGGGAAAGCAGGCGTCTCTAAACAATAGCTTTTCTACGCCTCTCCAAATTTCTTGATATGCAAAGAGAGGGAAAAGAATTACCTCCTCCATGCCGATTCGGTTTCAACCAGACGCCTCAGTCTCTCATGAGGAGGGAGAGCACCCTTTCCATAACGACCATCCGTGTAGCCTGCGCAGCCAAGCTCGATGAGATACTGGAGGACTGTGGATCCATTGATGATCGTATTCAAGGTTTTGCAAACCTGTGTTCGACGAACGATGAGAACGTGGTGGGGTCATCATGTGCAGTCACGATCCAATCTCAATCAAATCACACGCATTGCCGCACTCACTCGTTTACAACGGAGTATATCGATCAGAGTGGCACGCTTGAGGGTAGCGACAGTGAGCTCGGGTGGAAGCTGCAACATTGGGAAAATTGGAGTGTAATTTTTTTTTGTACCAAGGATGATGAGACGGTACTAAAGGCCGACTGCACTGCGAGGGAAGCCTGTGACCACATGCCCATGCCACCACGATCTACGCTTCTACTTTTAGAACTTCCACAGGCTCTTCTTTGCGGCTGCTCTCTTCCCACCCTATCCATTCCAACCAGCTTATCCCTTGCTTATGGAACATCATCAGGCCGAGAATCACCGGTAACCACCATAATGAGTCGTGAAACAACTTCCTCGCGTTCTTGTCTGTCGTGTTCCTCCAGAACTTTAGCGCACTCCTCAGGAGCAGCGCGTTCGGCACCATGCTTGTCATTGCGAACGCCCACGTCGTAAGACCCGCGAGAGGGGTGAGGACGGAACAGATCCCGATCAAGGCCACCGAGTGACGAACGGCGATGAGAGCGTTCTTGGAAGGGTTGATGACGGCCATCATCCTGTACCCGCCTTGAGCATAAGAGGTTCGAACCATGTGTGCGAGTGGGTCGAAGTGGGGGAATTGCCATGAGAAGAGGAGGAGGAAGAGAACGAGCGGTGAAAGTGGGTTGTCGACGGCTTCGGCGATTTGGGACGCGGAAGCTGAAAGGAGGATAGACGAGGAGGAGATGATTTCGGACAGTATTGGAGGTGGGAAGTATTGTATTGGGTGTGACGCTGATAAGATGTGATTGCCGCACGCTGTCCATCCCATCAATGGTGGTATCCCTCCCACCACCGCCCCAACCCATGTGTTGACGACACTAATACGCTTCAGTGGTGTGTAGACACCTGCGTAGAGGAAGATGTTGAATGCGCCAAGACCAGCTGTGAGTGGGTTGGTGAACGCGAGGAGGATGGCTGGCCCAGCCAAGCCCGTCGCAGCTGCGAATCCAGCGGCGTGGAGAGGGGTGATGATGCGCCTGACCATTGGTCGATTACGCGTCCGAGTCATCTGGGCGTCGAAAGTTGATTCGACGATTTGATTGAGCGTGTTGGCTGAAGCGGAGCACAATGTCGTTCCAATCGCCGTTGCGAGTAATACAGGCACCGTTGCTGGGAGGGGAGAGAGTGCGACCCCCGACATGGTTGTCAGAACCATGAGAGTTGTGAGCCGCGCCTTTGACAGTTCCGCGTATACTTTCGTCAAGCGCGCGAGAGTGAGAGCTGGAATGGGTTTGTAATGTGTGACATGTGGTGGCGGGTAGGTCGTGATTGCAGGGGTAATGGCTACTGGATACAGCGCCTCTTCCTCCTTCCCTTTCTCCTTTCTTGATCCAATCTCATCTCTGAGCTGTGTGGTCTGGTGAGATTTTAGAGCGGAGGGAGTTTCGACAGCATGTGTTTCAACAGTGACGGCGGTGTGAGCAGAGCGGTGCCTAGCGGTTGCAGAATAGCCAAAGTAACAGCAAGCGGGCGGCCGCCTTTGGAAAAGTGATTTGCGAAGGAACCTCCTGTTGCAGATCATCGTGCGGTGTCGTCGAAGCGAGCGTGGGCGAGGTAGTTTTTCGGGCAAGACGACTCTCACGTCGATAACACAGCTCCAACCTTCGATTCCATCCCCGTCCTGCCTTCTATTCGTGCCGTCATTTTTAGCCTAGCTGTCCTCGGTATTGTCGTCGCCGCTGGTCTCACATGATCATTTATTAGTGAATAGCGAATTGGAATCCTTACCGGCGCCCACAGAAGCTTACAGATCCTCCGCTAGAGGGGCTGAATCTAACCTATATATACTTGAATAACGACCGAGAACACATATCGTTACCCCCCCACCAACAGCCGCCATCTACCATAAGGATTATGAGCACCTCTTCCCAGACTCCCTATCAACGCAAGGCCGGGGCAACGGCCTCACAAACATTCTTCGAGTACGTGACTGGCCCACCGGCAGAAGCACTCCTATCTCAAAGCGGCATACTCGATACTCCTCCTTCAGATCAACTCATCGTCTTCGATGATGCATGTGGCACGGGCATCATTGCCGCTCTCCTCTACGAGAGTGCCGCTCTAGAGGGGAGAACTCTCCATGTGACGTGCGGCGATATAGTACCCTCGATGGTCGAAGCTGTCAAACAAAGAATTGAGAAGGAAAGGTGGAAAGGCGCCGAAGCCAATTTGATAGATGCCCAGGTATGTGGTACTTAGTGCTTATCCCAATCTACCGATATGGTATCATGACATCCAAAGGTTGACCACCTACCTCCGTTGCCCAGGACACTAAACTTCCTTCTGTCTATACACATGCTTTCTTCAATTTTGGCCCTAAGCTCGTGCAAAAACCAGAGGTGGCAATAGCAGGTTCGTTCATCATACCGCTTTGCTGTCTATCAACCATATATGAAGGCATGTTCTATCGCTCTACCCATAGAATGTCACCGCGTCCTAATTCCCAGAGGTGTTGTTGGCTTCTCGGCGTGGAATCACTACGGCTGGTACGAGTGGTTAAAGCTGGCAGTATCTCGAGTTTCCGGGGCTCCTCCTTTGCCCTCCCTCGACGAGATCTTTCAAGCACATGGAGCCTGGGACGAGCCGTCGTGGGTCCGCCAGAAACTCGCTGATCTCGGCTTCGTGAATGTCAAGGTAGAGCACGTCGATTTCAAGGTTCGAATGGACAACCCGAGCATTTTCATAAGGGGTTTCATGCCTTTGATACCCATGGGCCTCAAGCGATGGGACGAGAAAGATCGGAACCAGTATCTTCCACTGATAGTGAAGGAACTGGAAAAAGTCCTCGTAGAGCAATATGGGGAGGATGGTGCATTCGATATGGGGATGATAGCTGTGATCTCGACGGCGAGTAAACCTTGAAAAAGTCGACTAGGATAATTGAAGTATGCAAAAATTGTCAATTTGTATATCTTCCTCGCGTACCCCAGGCCGTCTCCACGCCAAAGGCACACCTGGTAGGCCAGAACACAGGGAGCGGGTAGCCGGTTCCAGTGTCGATTGCATACCTTGGGAAATATCTCCTAGATTGTCTTTCACCACCATCCCTCAGATTGATTGATCGCACCCCATGAGCCTAGCTGAGAGCTTCTCCCCTACGTCAAAGTCGTCCATAAGCGTAGACGATGAAGAAAATCAGAACTCCGACTGGACGCTGGAGGAAGGTGCAGCGAAACGATTCACCTTTTTCGAGCCGGGGACCGCACCTCCAGCAGATGCCATGATCTCTCAGTGCGGCCTGCTCACTCCTCCTTCTACCCCTACCCCACTCATAATCCTTGATAATGCGTGTGGAACGGGTATCGTCACTCGCCTCCTATGTGAGAAGCCCGCGTTAGAGGGGCGGCCTTTTACTGTCTTCTTTGGTGACGTTTCGCCCGATATGATCGGATACTGCAAGGCTATGGTTAAGGCAAAGGGATGGAAAGGTGTAAAAGGATGGGCGATTGATGCGCAGGTGAGTATGATTAGATTCAGACCTGAGCATTCACCTTGCTGCCCCGCTCCTCGTCTGAAGTGTGGCCACTGCCCTCCCGCCATGTCTTTCAGGCTACAGGGTTACCCTCGAATCATATGACTCATGTACTCACCAATTTCGGGGTGCAAGGGTTTCCGGAGCCAATCATTGCACTTAAAGGTTGGCTTGTCGCAGCAGCTAGCCTGCTGCGGTATCAAAATCTCACAAAACTCTTCAATTATCTGCGTAGAAAGCGCTCGAATTCTAAAGCCTGGAGGAACCGTTGGCTTCACGACCTGGAATCATCAAGAATGGTTCGACTCTCTGAGGCTGGCCGTCTCCCGAGTGCCAGGGGCCCCACCGATGCCCGAGATCACTGCGCTTTGGAGGAAGACTGGCATGTGGGACGACCCCTCTTGGGTCGAGCAGCAGCTCGTCGAACTTGGCTTTTCCGACTTGAAAGTTCAACTCTTAGATTATAAGGTTAACATGGGAAGCCCAAAAGAGTTTGTAGCGGGTGCGTCGCCGATGATCTCACAACTGACGCGAGGCTGGGCTTCGGGGAAAGCTTCGTTACTCCCCGTGGAGCTGGAGAAGGCTCTTGAAGAGAAGTATGGCGGCGATGGTCCGTTTGAGCAGAGGATGGTCGCGATCATCGCGTCAGCGAAGAAACCCGAGTTTGAACACTAGAAAGTCAGTCGTTCTTGGTCACAATGTATATGAATGACATCTTTTATGTTGCTCATTCGAGATGCTCAAAAAGAAAGTACAAGTTGAAAAATCATACGTCGTCTGGAACTGCTGCAATACATAATAGTCGCGTTGACTGAGCTGAACGCCGAAATTGAGATTCTGAGGCACGTGGAACTCTTATGGTGTGGCCAAGTCAGCATGTCATATCTCCACAGTGTATCGTAGCCTTAGAACAGGCGTCACCGATCACCAGCAATGAATGCGCTTCAGGTTGAGTTCTCCCCCGCCTAAAGTGCAACCTCTATATTTTGGCTACTTAATCCTGTAAGTGATGCGGGGTACTCATAGATATGGACTTGTTCAGTGCGATGGTCAAAAAGAAGAAACTCTCAGGCTGGTATGTGTATATTTAAGATCTCTAATGATCAATAACCAATAACGAGAGCAGAAGAAGCAGGGCAGGTGATCAAGCCGTCACGTTCAAGCAATGGCACATTCATGCCGAACCTGTAGACTATCTACTATGTTGATTCATCAAATAGGGTTATCTTGCGTTCCATTTCTCAATGGAAGCCAAAGCAGAATAACCGCACTACTATGTTAAATCTACAAAACCACAGCACGTCCGAAGATCCTAATCAGTGCACTTGGTGAAGAATTCAGGCCACGGAACCGCTGCTATAATGAGCGACAGCGTCAAAAATCGCATCATGGTCGTTCGAATCCCCTGGAATTGAAGAAACCTCGTTGTCTTTATGGGAAAACTCCATTAGAAGGATCGTCACCGTATGACACGGATTGAGCCGGACCTGTGCACCAGAGAGAAGCGGGGGTGGTCAGTGCACAAATGCAGGTGCCGAGGAGGCTCCCACGTGCTTGTGCATCGATTCTCGCTCAACAGATTCTTTGTCCTCAACCACTCGTTCCCCAACTGGCTCCCATACCAGCGTGGCCAGCATTGTACAAGCTTGACGTGCAACACGTTCTTCGCCCATCATTTCTTCAGAAAAGAGAAAGCAAAATTTCCGACTGAAATTCCTCGAGTGAGTCGTCAGTTCGATCTGCAATTCTGTTAGCATGGACTGATCACAATCACCATATGAGGTGGACCTCATCCGTTCGAGGTAAGCTAGTGATGTGTAGAAGCTTACGAACAATTTCTAACGGAGCTGCGCTTATGATTGATCAGGCGAACCTCCCTAAGGTGCTCATTACCGATCCAACTCACCCTAGGTCATCTTCAGCCACAATCGTCAGTCTGCTTCACCACTGCTTCACCTAGTCACATCAACATCACAAGATTATCCTCGCCGTATACGGAGCGAGGAACCTACATATACTGAGCATCTCTTCTTACCGTGCGGTCCGTTCCTTGGGGCGGTTGTCGTTCGGTAAATCGGGATCCTTCCCCTCGAAACAATCAATAACTACTGGTACTCGTACCCCAGCCTTCTTCAGCGTGCTCATTGTCTTCCCCATCTTCTAATTGCATACAACTGGCGAACATTCCCGACATCTCCTACACTTCGACAGACGAAGTCGACTTACTGGTCACCTCTCAAGATACTAAAATGACCGAAGTGGAGGTCCTCCTGCCTCAGCAAGCTGTCGACTCTGTTTTCGAGTGCCGTACTGGAGCATCATGCGCCGAGGGCTTCTCGTACATCCCCTCCAGGTTTCCTAGCGCCCTCGCAGCAAACCATTATCCGATTGAACTTCTCACACCTCCGCTCTCTGAGCACGACCTTCAGGGGGAAGAAGAAGATGTTGAAGAAGACATGATCTTTACGACATTGCCTCCGCTTCTCCGTGATTCTCCCGCAGCCCACGTTCGCGATGGGGTCGCCCAAGCATGGCGTATGGCTGATGACCATCAGGCAGATGCCGAAAAGGCGTTCTTCGTCGCAGATCTGGGAGAAGTTTTAAGGCAGCATGAGAGGTGGCAAGCCTGCCTGCCAGGAGTTGAACCGTTCTATGGTGAGCCTGCTTCTTTGATATGCGGGCGTATATTGGCTTACTCGCGTTCTATGTTTACTTAGCCATTAAGTGCAACCCCGATCCCTATGTCTTGCGCCTGCTCGCGGCGTTGGGTACTGGGTTTGATTGTGCATCCCATGGAGAGATCTCCCAGGTCCTAGCGATTGGCAACGTCGACCCTTCCCGGATTATCTTCGCCAATCCTTGTAAAGCCACATCATTCATTCGGCATGCCGCGCGAGCAGGCGTTCATAAAATGACATTCGACAATACCGATGAACTGTACAAGATCGCCCGGACCCATCCCGGAGCCGAACTAGTCATTCGTATCCTGACGGATGACTCGAAGAGTTTGTGTCGTCTTGGACTGAAGTTCGGCGCACCGCTTGTCACTGTCCCTGCGCTCCTCGCAAAGGCAAAGGAGCTGAACCTCAACGTGATCGGTGTTAGCTTCCACGTTGGGAGCGGCTGTTACGACTCGAACGCGTTCGCAGACGCTGTGATGCGTGCCAAGGCAGTGTTTGAAATGGGGAAGGAGGCAGGGTACGAGTTCGACTTTCTGGATGTTGGGGGAGGCTTCGAGGTTGCCAACTTCGAGATGACGGCTGGAGTCCTTGCTGCCGCATTGGAGAAGCACTTTCCTGATCGGACTGGCTTGAGGATCATTGCAGAGCCGGGGAGATTCTTCGTGTCTACGGCGTTCACATTGGCCGTTAACATCATTGCGCGCCGGGGCAATGCTGCTTTGCAAGGTCAGGCAGACTACATGGGGGATGATCAACCGAGGGTGATGTGTGAGTACCCTTCGACTAGGTGTCACAGGTCCTCGGTCTGATGGTCTCTTCGTACGACATAGACTACATCAACGACGGTGTCTATGGCTCGTTCAACTGCATCCTCTTTGATCATCAGGTCGTTCAACCGCACGTGCTCACGAACGGACGTTCCTTCTCTCCTTTGGTCCCTTCGCGTGATCAAGTCCATGGGGGGTTCGGAGTGGTCGTTCTGGAGCCAAGCAGTGTCTGGGGCCCTACCTGTGACTCGATCGATTGCGTCTGTCCGCTCACCGCACTGCCCTCGAACCTGCAAGTCGGAGACTGGCTTGGATTCGAGAACATGGGTGCTTACACCATTTGTGCGGCCAGCCAGTTCAACGGATTCGAAACCAGTCCAGTCACGTACACGAGTGGCGTCGGAGAGGACTCACGCAAGGTCCGAGGGCTGCTCAAGGGATTGGCCGCGATATTGGGGCAGAATGCGTGAAAGTTCAGATCATTCCACACCTGGCCTCGGGCACGAATTGGTTGCCTGCCGGCTGGAGTGAACACATGCTCGATGCCGAGGCGTGAGGGGAAAAAGAAAAAGCAAGAATCGAGGGTGGCTGTGTGGACAAAGACATATATTAGTTTTTTTAGAAGCGTCTGTGACGCACTTGGATCCGATGTGGCTTCAAAGCCATCTTTCTGTGGCGGACTGCATGCTGTTCAATGAATTTTCTTCGCTCGGTGCTTTGTTCCTCGCGATTGAACATCTTTCTCCCCGTGCCCGCATGGGCTCCGAGGTACATTAAGTTCACCGGTACCGGGGCGCTCCGACCCCTACATATCTCCTTCAACTCTAAGTCCGATCAGCCACTTTCGAACCCATGATGTCAGCCACATGAGAAGAATCGTCTTGCTGTGACATGGAACACGAAGCCAAAGGTGAATTTAAGCCACGATCGCAGCGCAGCCAGATATTATACGCCAAGTTCAACGCTAACTCAGCTCACAAGGAGCCTAGTGTGGGTTAGGGATCAAGACTGGAGCGATGACGACGTAACATGAACTAACGATGCCGGAGGGGGTGCTTGACCGCATCCCTTGAAGGGGTCACGGCAACGGTGGTGTGGCGCTCTACAAATATGAAGATCAACGGAGGCCACGGCGTTCCCGATCCCGATTTGGTTCTAGGGGTGAGGACATAGAGCCAGATTGTTTGTCATGTCACCTGAGCTTTTCTTTTTTTTAGAACACCAATCAATGAAACAACGATATGATTTGAGGCGTGGTTGCTTTTTTCACAAAAGCGGCTAGGAGCGCGATCCGGGCTGAGACAGATTCGATCGGTGGATGTCGGAGCAGCAGACCCATGTGGGGATGAGTGTTCAAAAGGAGGAAAGTTGGTATAAAAAAACGCTACAGGCTCGAATGAAAGATCGTCGTTGCGATTATGATCAAGCCACAGATGGAGCGAACAGCACGCCGTACGTAAGATATCCCAGCCTTTCGGAAAGGGGTCAGATAAATCCGCGGCTAGCACGCTAAGGAAACCAGACGACGTTGAGATATATTTAATAAGACAATATACGGCTCGTAATTGGGGCTTATTCCGCAGGCAAGATTCACAGGGATGATTTGGCCGCCATGCACGGGGATTGGTGAAAAGCGACAGGTCTGCGAACACTCTCCGAAACCAGTTATATTGGGCCGGAACCATCGGGGTGCCATGGTGCTTTTCCCTTGTGAAACCTCTTGGTGGATGACAAAAGCCAGAACCGGAGGAAGAAAGGGTGGCTCAATAGCGGCATGGTGGCTGAAGAGATGGTGTTTTGACAACGATCGCTATCTCAGAAGCTTTTTTTTTCTTGTCAAGGGAGACCAGGAGTGCTTCGGTTCCCCCACCGATTGGACCTTTATGCGAAGAGAACGGATCAGCTGGGATGGGTGTGTGCGTTCAAGGCCCGGCATACCGGATGGTGGAGCTCATTTCGACGATTGAGTATCTGCCTTTCAGCGCCTATCGATTCGTTACCCCCGCATTGAAAGGATCATGAGAGGAGAGTTGAATTGCATATTTGTGGATATGTATTGCGGAGCTCCCTCCTAGCCGGAAATGAGGACCCCGGTGGCGACGAGGTTGATGCTGAAAAAGAGTACCTTTGAGGTGCTCCCCTTCGTACAGTGACCCCAAGCCACAAGGTCGCCTGCTCACCTCTTGGAACCCCAAAACAAGGCAGCTGGATAGCTTTACTTGCCTGAAACGAGCTCAGTCGATGGGTTACAGTCCTTTCGAAACAGGGGGGCAAGTTGGGTTTAGTCTAGATGTAACAAGGACCACTCATCCTACACCAGCCACCAATCTGGAGCACCTGTAGCCTCGGGGCCTCAGTGGAACGTGCTGGGTAGATAGAGCGCTCCGTTGGAGACACGACAGATTGGGGCGAGGTTCCTGGAGGTGCCCCTTGACCTCGTTCTGCACTGCCCAAAGAAATGGGAGGACCTTGATTCTGCTGCTTCTGTGGCGCACACGAGTATGCATATGCTAGGCTGACAACAGTAGCGCATATAAGAAACCCGGATAAGCCACATAGCAACCGCTCGATCAAGGCCGTTACGTAACGACGTTGGGGCTTTGCATGCCTTGGCTATAGGTCCCGCGCTAGCAGCCACATTTCCATCGCGACAGCAAGATGCTTACGAGATAAAGGACTTGCCTGTCGAGGTGGGCTAACAGGCCCAGGGCGAACCTCGATCTATGAACTTCGGCTCCGATATTTTGATCTCGTCATGGTAGGTTGTATTGCTCTGGTCGTTCGATAAGTCTTCCAGGTATCGTATGAAGAATAGTGCCGTATGGAACTGCAAGCGGGAAGTCGAATCCGTGGGGAGCCACTTGACTGTTCTGAGTTGCCAGGATCGGAGCTCAAAACGTGGTATTGAGTGCGGTCGTTTGCTCGAATGAGCTCCCAAGTTTGTCAATATGTTTTCCCTGGTCGTAACGCTCAGTTCGTTGCGCATGACTGACGGAGATGAGTGAATTTTGTGTTTAAGCGTCTCTCGCACGCCACGCCGACCTCGTTGTGTCTGCAATCTCGGTCGACAGGCTTAATGTATCCAAACGAGTTCGGCAACCGCTTCAGCCGAGCAATGGTCGGAGAGTCGTCGAGAGCATGAGCGCGGGGCGTGCGCCCCTTTTGCTGTGATTAATTGGTGGCGAACAAACCCTGAGGGTGTACCTCGATCTATGCTTATGGTCGAGTTCTACCGAGTCCCTCCCCCCTTTCAACACTTGTTTCATGATAAAGAGCCCGCTAAGACTTGGGGATAGCTAATAGCCATAGGCCTAGCATGTATTCGGGGGATACTTGTGGATAGAGTCCTGTGTTCTAGTAACCGAGACGTCCGCAACAGGTTTGAGTTGGGGTGAACTTGTAGCTATTGCCCCGATATAGGTATATGAGTTTCCGGCGAGGCGCCCCAGGGTGCACGAGGTGCGCGGTAGTCCACGGCAAATCCGAATCGGAATCCCGGAAACCACCCCATCGGGCTGCAATTTCCCTTGAAAATCTTCTTGATTCGTTTAATTGGAAACGGACCCGAAGAGAAAAGGGATCGAGCACTCAGTTACCGTGGAACAAGCGCTAGCGAGGAATTGTTTATGAAGCCATCACGATCGAGACGGACGGAGCAATCGACCGGGTAGAACGTAGACTCCAAAAAGCACACCTCCCCCGCCTCTTTTTTATATAGCGCTTTCAACGTTTCGTCCTCAACGCTGTTCTATCTCTCTTTCTCCTTTTCTCCCTCCTCCCACCGAACACATCTTTCGTTCTGCGCTCCATTCCATGGACAGAGACTCACCCAGGTTATGCAATGGCGCAGAGGTGGTTCAATTCCCGAATAGTGGCCTGCGCACAAGCTCACCCGTCTCCTTCAGGGTGGCCCAGTGCCATACAGCACACCAAACCACAGCGTCACTAAAGGTCGCTACATCACCAGCTCGGATCCACGAGGCTATGTGTAAGTGGTTTTACATCTGCCCAGAGCGGCCGCAGTTGACCCGGGGGAACTGTGAATTCAAAAGGCCCGTCTATGAGTATCCGCTCAATAATCAATGGATCATGATGGACGCCGACGATGGCTATGGTAAGCCCTCATATCTTAGCTCAAAGCGCGGCCGGCATCACTCTAACACGCTTGTCATGGGCGTTTTAGTGTTGTGGACCGGGATCTGGAAAGGTAATGCCACCGTTTCTCAAGCCTCCATTCTCCTATGGCACCGCGGCTAAGAGAATATCCGTATTTCCGTGGCGATGGCTTGTTATCTCAAAAAGCTCTGGGGAATTCAAAAGGTTAGTTAGCGTCGCTGATGGCGCAATCCTACTTCTACTGTATGTCTCTCACACGACTGACCCCGGCGTGCACGCATCTTCAATTCATCAGCCGACGTTCTTCGGATGATTGAGGCCCAGCCTGAGCTGGCGATGCAGTTACGACGCGTTAGAGGTGGATACCTCAAGATACAAGGAACATGGCTTCCGTTCGATGTGTGTGACTTCTCCCCCTGACGTTCTTCGGAGAAGGCGACTTCGCGAGACCCGTGCTCATTCTTTCTTCTTGACAGGTCGCCCTTCGCCTTGCCCGAAGGTAAGCACCCCGAAATTCTGACGTTGATAATGTCGCGTTGTCGCTAATTCCGACTTTCATTAGGGTTGCTTGGCCAATAAGGGATGATCTGATCCCATTGTTCGGGTTCGCTGTCGTTCACTCTCGGCGTCACTGTTCGGTCACTCATATCTGTTACCTCTTGGTTTTATCTTAGACCGACCTTCCCAGATAGCTGTCTTTCCCCTGACCAACCAGGGTTTGGACAACCAATCGAGAATCTTCAAAAACGAAAGCACAGGCGCGCGCACCTCAATGCTACTACAGCATCTGCATCGGGTAGTCATCCAGCAGGCGCTGGCGGTCAGCCACTAGGCCCAGATCGAATCTATAAGCCGTATGCGCCCACGTCACCGCCTGGCATGGACTCACCCCCACACGGACGCCGTCCGGATCGGACTCACTTCGCCTGCACGGAGGATACATCGCCCACATCGACACCATCTGCCTCCTACTCCGCATTACCAAACGATTACGAAAGAGCCGCGGCAGACCTGGGGAGGCGAGGATCTGTGTCACATGGACGTCAAAGGTTCGCGCCTTATCCCGCGACCAGCCCAACGCAGGATACCGGGTCGCCCAGTCATCATCACAGTTCATCGCCTGCTCCCGTGCCGCAAGGCTCTCGTCACCCCCAAACTCCGACTCAGGCGCGCGACCTTCCTTCCATCTCAACCTTCCTACCCAGACCCAAGAGCTCATCATCATCAGGCTCGGTGACGCTACCGAGAATAGGATCTATCCGAGATATGATCCAGAGACCTGAGTTGGATGCGAGCACAGTGCTGAAGAGGTTAAAACTCGACGACGAGCAGAGCAAGACGGGGCGCAGGTCTCCAATGGGCTGGAGTGAAGACGATGGAACCATGGCCCCATGGGACGCAGCGAGTCGGATATATCAACAACGCCTCCCGCCCGAATCTGAAAGGTTGATCAGCTCTCCGGGTCATTCTCCAAGGATGGCGTCAGCCTCTCGTCGTCCATCGAGTCCATTCACGCGACCATTCGCCGGTCATCAGAATGGAAGATCTACTCCCGGCGTTGCTGTACCACAATACCGCCCCGGTGACGATGGCTCTGGTCGGTCGGGTTATCTGGACAGGCTCAGATGATGGCTTCTGCCTCAGGCCAGGGAAGATGGTGTCGGCATTCTGTGGATTGATGGTGGATGATGATGGAACCGCATCTGAATGTCTTGGCTGCCACTTTTGGGGCTCGACTCTCGGATATTGAAAGGAAGGATTTATTTTTTTGCTCACTTATAGTTATGTGTTATTCAGAGTATGCTAGTGGTACCTATAATGTAATTTCCTGGCGCATTCGAAGCTTCACCTCTCCGAGTTATCAGGCGAACATTGCCGCTGCGTGGCAAACAATCTATCTCGTTGAGTGCATGATCAGCGCATTTCCGGCGCGTCCAAGTCTAGTCCTCGCGCAACCTGGATTTTTCCGTAATCTTCCGCCAGAACGAGCGCCGGGAACGAGTCAGAATCCAGAATCTGGGAGCCAGCGGTCCTTCTATCCCTTTACTTCCACTACAGAAGTCACCACAGCCAAGGCATTCCAATCTTGACCAGCACCGGCGTTTCGCCATGAAATTTAGGTGAGGCCAGATGGCTCCTGAGCGTTCTCAAACGGGAACGTCTATTAAAATCCTTTATCTGTTATCTAGTAACTCGCTCAAATTTAATGCGGTATCAGAATGGCTGGAGGAATACATCAAGTTTGTCTATCTATTCCCCTCTCAATGACACCCTATCGACTTAAAGCCAAAATAGCTATTCGGCATTGAAGAAGAAGATGTACGAGCTCAGTCAACAGTATGACCCACAACACCATACAAACGGCGGTACGATGGCGGAGCACATGGGGCTTCTGGCCACACCAGGAGACCATTGCAATCGCCAATTTGTACCAATGCTGGACACAGAGTTGGAGAAGATCATCACCTTCTACGGCCTGCAATTAAAAGAAGTGCAGGACGAGATTGACGAGGTTCAGATGCTAGTCGAACAACAGGAAGAGCGTGGCCTTATGCCTGCGTACCGTGACGACGACGACGACGATGACGATGACGATGATGATGACGATGACGCCAATGGCTCGGTATCTGGAAAGTCCTCTCCCCGGAGGAAGAGAAGAAAATCTGTGGGTTCGTGCACCTTTCCTGCCATAAAAGGAACAATTCTGACCCCTGAGCTCACCACTTCATATCTCCATCAAACACAGATGGTAGGCCTGCGTTATCGGAGCGCTCCTCCAGACGTCTCAGTTCCGACAGCTACGATTATGATATTGAAGCTAGCGTGCCGTCAATGAGACGCTCTGTCAATATTCCCGACAGTGACGCCTCTCGCTCTCGGGGGCCCAGCATGTCTCCCCGCTCAACTCTTCGGCCGCTCGCAGACATGTTTCGCTCTTTACGGGGAGCTGGAAGCAGCGATGACGGTCCCGAGACCGTCTGGAATTCCAAGGCTGACTTTGCTCGTGACACGCGAATTGTGTTCAAAAGACGGCTTACGACACTCTACCTCACTGCAACGTCATTACGGTCGTATGTGGAGCTGAACCAGACAGGCTTCAGGAAAGTACTTAAAAAGTAAGTCCAATGGATTGCCGAACAAATAACACCGTGATCGCTCATCTCAGTCTTCTATGTGCAGGTACGACAAAGTAACTCAGAATGAGGTATGGACTGGTGCATACTGCATCACAGTCTGTTGCTAATCTATGTTCTATAGCTAAAAGACAGCTACATGCACGAGAAAGTGGAGACCGCCACGCCTTTCACTATCGAATCCAAGGACAGGCTCAACCGGGCCATCTCCGAAATAATAGCGCTGTACGCTAAATGTGTTACCCGCGGAGACGTCTCTACCGCTACAAAGCAGCTCAAGATTCATCAGAGAGAACACGTCAGTAACTTTAGTTTGATCGCTGCCTCACCACGCTAAGGGTCTGGCGCGTAATCATTTCATAGATCGTTTGGGAACGGGACACAATATGGAAGCAGATGATCGGGAGAGAACGACGGGGTGAGGGCGGTGGTCAGATGAAAACGCTGGGTGCATCTGCATCATCTCACGAAGAGCCATTGATTACGGTGCCTACACCTGTTGGAAGGTTCAAGATCACCGGCTCAGGCATCTCGCTGGTGGTTGCACTCGTCGTGTTCATCGTGCTGCTCAACGTGAATGTCATCGAAGAGGAGGAAGCAAATCGATGTTTCTCTATTCTCTGTTTCTGCACGATCCTGTGGGCGACAGAGGCCATCCCACTTTTCGTCACGAGCACCATGGTGCCACTTCTAGTGGTAATGCTCAGAGTTGTGAGAACGGCGAGGACGCCAGAACAAGAGCCAACCAGGATGTCGACCCATGAAGCAACAGTGTAAGCAGAGGCTTATCACTGCTAAGATCTTGGTCAGTATGATATTGATAAACCTTGACAGATACATTTTCTCCATCATGTTCTCGCCGACAATTATGCTCCTCATCGGCGGGTTCACAATCGCATCTGCACTAAGCAAGACGAATATTGACAGGATCATCATCACTCGGGTTCTGAGCTTGGCCGGCACGAGGCCAAGTATTGTATTGCTTGCATTTATGTTGGTATCATGCTTTGCGAGGTAAGTAATGGTCCCCGTCCCTTATTCGACAAGGTATTGACACATCTCGTTCTCGTTTGTAGCATGTGGATTAGGTGTGTGGAGGTGCACTCAAAGGGCCTGCATATCCCTTAGATATTACTTTTTTCAGCAACGTGGCAGCACCAACACTCTGCTTCACACTCGTCAGGGTAAGATATCTTAACGTGGAAATCTCAACATAGTACTCATGTCTACTTTCAGCCTGTCCTGCGCAATTTGCCTGCCGGATCGAGGTTTGCGCCATGCGTCGTTGTGAGTGGCGCTACAACACAATTTTATTTATTTATTTTGGCTCACCCTAGCATACTCCCTTGTATAGTTGGGGATCGCTTTGGCCGCAAATATTGGAGGTCAAAGCTCGCCAATTTCGTCGCCGCAGAACCTCATCGCAATCGGAGGCATGGACGTGCCAATCGACTGGCTAGGGTGGTTTGCCGTAGCATTGCCCGTGTCCGGTGTCTCGATTGTTCTCATCTGGCTCCTTCTCCTGGTCACATACAACCCCGGCAAGACCATCGACGGTGAAGACCTTGTGATCAAAGCCATCCGACCAACCAGGGAACGTTTCACGCTCAAGCAGTACTTTGTCACCTTTGTTTGTATTTTCACCATCGGCCTCTGGTGCTTTGAGCACAACCTAGAACGCTACCTAGGGGATATGGGCATCATTGCTATCATACCAATCGTGGCATTCTTTGCAACCGGAGTATTGAAGAAGGTATGACCTTTTGAGAGATATGACCATCAGTTGCTATTGAGCGCTTATGCTTGTCGGGATGTCCTTCAGGCTGACTTCGATCAGTTCTTATGGACCGTTGTGTTCCTCGCTATGGGGGGTATTGCATTGGGCAAAGCTGTAACAATGAGTGGCCTTCTTGACAAGATGGACGTCTTGATCCGTCACATTGTTGCGCCTCTATCCACATACTCAGTTGTGTTGGCTCTTTCTTTTGTTGTGATGGTGAGTTCTTCCGCTTTGAGCTTGTCTTACATGATTACGCAACTAAACCGACCCATACATAGGTCGTATCCACATTCATCAGTCACACCATAGCTGCGGTGCTACTAGTGCCCATTGCTAGCGAAGTTGGAAGCAACCTGCCTGGAGGCTCAGCCAGACTCCTCATTTTTGTCACTGGCCTTGTATCATCAGCAGGGATGGCCCTTCCTGTCTCAGGGTTCCCTAATCAGACAGCGTCAGCGATTTGACAATATCTATCCTGACTTGTCCTGACATGACTATCATCTATCTGACAGTGCTTCACAAGAGGACGAAGTTGGAAATCTATACTTGACGACTGGCGACTTCATGAAGAATGGTGTCCCAGCGAGCATCATGGCGACAATGGTAGTGGTGACGGTAGGCTACGCACTGATGAAGCTGACAGGGTATGTGATACTTTCCCTGCCACCTGCAAGTCATGCTTTTTCTGACACCTCGATCTAGTGTATGATCGTTTACGACGCCTCAGTGGAGAAGTCGAGTGTGAAGATGTACATGGTTTTATCGAGAGAATATATCCTACACTCGAGGCGCCTAATCAGCTTTGGCGAGGAATGACGGAAACACAGATAACCAAGAAACAAGTGAATTGTAAGAAAACAGATACAGTACGTGAAGCGTGAGCGGTCGTGCAAGGTAACTCTGAGATGGTGTCATGAAGGTCATGAAGTTGTGTGATACAATGATGAAAGGCTCGATGCCAGACGATACAGTGAGATTCGGAACTTTCGTACCATAAATAGAGCATCTGGGGTGCACGGACCTCCAGTCGGGCGTTTCCCTAAAGAGCTGTGCTCCCTACAATACGTTTGATGACAACACGCATGACGATCGAACAAACGCCCAGACCGACTAGCAGGACGTAAGAGGGTAACCCACTTAACGATGGATCCTCCCATTCGTCCTGGTTTACATCTTCGGTCGCGACAGCAACGGCCGTATCCTTGTCACGAATAGCTGCTGCCCGATTCTGGCTCGGCTCTAGCGAAAACATCGAGAGAGAACCAAAGGATGAGAACGCAGAGTCGTCGACGTCGCCGAGTTGTGGTGATGAGTTGGCGCTTGTGTTCTTTGACTTAAGGAGCCGCCGTTGTATCTCAGCGTCTTCGCGCTCCCGTTCCTTCTCCGCGTCCCGCATTTCCATCTCTTCTAGCCGCCTCTCCACTTCTTCAAGCCTCGCACGGAAGTCTTCGAGGAGGAGCGCCTGTCGCCCCTCAATCATGGCCTCAGTAGCTGGAACGGACACCGCTGGCGCTTCGAGCTCTAATTCGTCGTCCGTGCTGATGCCAATGTCGGCCATCGTTCTCACAGGTGGTGCTGGTAGTATGGGATCGAAGAGACCAATAAGACCGGGTCGGCCGCCCGCATTCGCCGCCGCGACGGATCCCTTGGACCGCGCCGGACTCGTTCCAGCACTGAACGACGGTGGCCGATTCGCCTTGCGCGAGATCGACCGCACGGATTCAAAGACTTTCTTCGCCGTCGACTTCCGCGCATTGGTAGTCTCTACACCATTCTCATCTTGATTCAGCCACGCGTTTGCGCCGGACGCGTCGATGTTCGCGAGCAGCTCTGAGATAGTCTGCTCCTCCTCCACGCCCGCACCGTCCTCGGTCGCATTTTCGAATGTGACTTCCGCAACGTAAGAGAGGTTGTTCTTTCTTCGAGCGCTGTTGGTGGCGGAAAGGATGATCGTCTGTGACGGGGAGCCATGGCCATGACGCGTGGGTGTCTGGTTTTGTGATTGGGCCCCGAGGACACATGGAGGAGTAGTTTCCTCCCCTGTAACGGAGTAGGAAGGGGGAGGTGTCTGCGGTGGGGCAGCCGAACATGGAGGAACGGGAGAGGGCTGGTCCTGATCCTCTGTTGGAACCAGGATCGTTTGCATAGGAGGCCAAGGGGTCGGTTGTGATCGCAGTTTCTCCAAAGAGGGTTCGTCATTCTCAACGGCATCTATGTCTCTTTCCCTTCCCTCGTATTCCGCATCCAGGTCGTGTGGAGCGCTCAACGTCGCACCTCCATCCACATACAAAACGTCTCCCTCATGCGGCGATCGTAGATCAAATTCAATCGGCCCGTCGCTACTGACACCAGGACTAGCTTCGGATCCATCAGAGGGGCTCCTCAGTAAGGCGAATCCAGTGCCATAATCCTCATCGTCCGCCAAGCTGCTCGAGCTACTAGCGCTCCGTTCAAAGTTTGCGACAAGGCCTTTGACCTTGCCTGCTCGCTTCCTGCCGAAGGAGAGCTTCGTACCACCCTTAATCCACGTCTCCGCTTCTCCTTCTGAATGAGCCGAATCGGGCTCAGAAATCGTGTCCAACACAAGCTTGAAGGTTTCTGTGCCAGGACCGGGGAGAGACATGTGCTTGGAACGGGTGTTGCTGTTAGAGTTGACGTATCGAGGTTCTCCGTCCACTTCTTCTTCTTCCTCCTCTGGAACAGCAGAGCCAAATCCCCAGATCCTGCCTTGCACGACATTCTGACGAAGAGCGCGGGAAGCACTGAGGAATGAAGGTCGCCATAGTTGATTCATACCCATCCTAATTGTGCCTAAGTCTCAGTCGATAGATCACATTGGAGGTTCTGAGGACCTTGCCTTTACTCACTCTTCAAGATCACCCTCGGTTAGCCGGAGGAACACGCGACCGCTGAGCTTCTGGTTGACAACAAAGGTGGCGACGTCACGAATGACGGGTAGGGGTAGAGCACCCCCACCCCTGATTCGGAGGGCGGATGATAAGTAGGATGCGAGATGGATTGATGTCCATGCTTTTGGGTTCTCCTAAGCCCTTGAAGTCAATATCAAGAGCGAAGCGTCGGTATCAGTATCCTGCGAGGCGCACCGGAAGATCCTCTGGTTTAAATTTGCTCGGGCTCTCCGGAGTACGAGCAGGCATAGATGGTAGAGTATCGCTGCGGCGTAAACGGAGCCTTAGGTTTCCGGGATTAGGACTCCTGCTTGGACTGGGGCTCAGGGGTGGAAGGTCCTGGACCGCCGGTGACGTCGGCGTCGAAGGTGGCAGAGGGAGTGACGGGGGTACGGCACTCTGGCTCTTGGTCTTCTTGTGACCTCTCCCTTGACTACGTCCGAGAGCTGGGGAAGACGGACCTATTGCAGTGTGTACAATGGCTGGTTTATGGACCGCTCCGATTGAATTTGATCGCGTCAAGAGCGAGGAAGAGGTAGTACGGATGAGATAAGGATGATCATGAGAGCCTACAACCTTCTCTGAGTCTGATTTCTTCATGATTGGGATGGATTGACGCGTAGGGGTGCTGGAGCTGGAGTTGACGATGGCTGCATTGGGTTGAGACATGTATTTCAATACCGGCCAACCGCTTTATTGACAAGATTTCGGTCCAAGTAACTGTTCAGGACTGAATTAAACTTAATGAGCGTAATGGCGTTTGGCCGAATATTGTGAGCTGCTTGTTACAGAAGTGAGGAGAGGAGGAGAGGAGATGAGGAACGTGCTGCATGCCTGCGGGCCATAGAAACCTTTGGTTCAGCTTGCACGTTCGACGCGATCGTGATAGAGTTGGGCTTCGATGATGCATTGAAGTCTAGGCATAGCTTCTGTTGTACTGTGTGGGCTTAGACCTTTCAGGGCACGGAATATTGATACGGTAGATCATAGAAGGAGCCGCTCTTAGCTCAATGGTGTATTACCAGCTTCCAAGTGTAGCTTTCTTTTGCGCTGTGACTTAGGCTGTCTCCCTCATGTTTATGCCAGGGCCACCACACAGAAGGTATCCGCAAGTTGTCGCGTAGGTCCGGGGAGCAGCTCAGGTCCAGACATCTGCGGGGATGGATTGACCCGTACAAATGTATGCTGGGCGCCCCGAGAGGTACACTGGACAGACACGGCAGCTGGGACCACCTCCACGGTGGGCGGAGGTAGTGTTGAGACGCGTCTCACGCGTCGATCTTCGAATCAATCCAAAATCATGAGTTCATATCATTGCCTCTCGAGGGCGAGTCGCGTGCGGTCGTATTGGTTGATGCTTGGGTATGGGAGAGCTAGAAACGAGTAACAATCTCGCACGACCGAGCCTTGTTGTGCGCAACTGATAATAAAATGAAATGATGATTAGCCGTCACTCGGATCGGTGTGCGATTATCGGATATGAGTATCCCGCGTGAGGGTAACGGGTTGGAAGGATATGGCCTGGATTGGAATCCCATAACTATCCCCCAGCTCTAACCTCATCTCCCCATCTCCATCTTTTCCCCTCGAATCAACCATCCGCAAATCATGTCGTTCCAAGCTGACGAGACCGACCAGCTCTGCATTGACACCATCCGTGCGCTTGCCGCCGATATGGTTGCCGCGGCTAACTCAGGGCATCCAGGTAGGCGTCCCTGTGGCTAAAGACGCGAGACCCAGTCTAACAAACGCCTCCATGACTCAGGCGCGCCGATGGGTGAGCTCGGATAGTGGCTACTGGGCACCTAGATCGCGGATCTGATGTACTTGTATTAGGCATGGCTCCCGTTGCCCATGTCTTGTTCTCGCGGTGAGAGCGACTGTCTGCGCATTGACTTCGCTCATATTGGTACTAACTTGGAGATGGGTATGACCTAAGGTTCTTCGTTGCAAACCCCAAGAGCTCTCAGTGGTTCAACAGGGATCGTTTTGTGCTCTCGAACGGGTCAGTTGTCAAGACCATCCATCCCCGTCCCCACCATGGGCTCACGTTCCCGCCCTCAACTCTTCTTATGGGACTTTCGATGATCCAGTCACGCGTGAGTTTATGGCCTTCTCCAACGGATTGAATATGAACTCACCGATCATGCTATCAGATGTGCACTTCTGTACAGCTTGCTTCATCTGCTCGGTTACAAGCTCTCTATGGACGACTTGAAGGCGTTCCGTCAGGTTAACTCTCTGACCCCGGGTCATCCAGAAGCTAGCCATACTGACGGTATGTTGTTGATGTTGTTATTTTTTGGTAACGCAATTGCTGTTCCCGGCATCTGCTCATCCGATCGATCTTTCACAGGTGTCGAAGTCACCACCGGTCCTCTTGGGCAGGGTCTCGCCAACGCCGTTGGATTGGCGGCCGCTCAGGCGCATATGGCCGCTGTGTACAACAAGGACGGTCTACATATTTCCACAAACCACACATACGGTTAGTCTGAGCCTAGGATCCAACACAAATTTTGGACCGTGAAGTAATCTTGGTTTCTATCTCTAGTCTTCTTCGGCGATGGCTGCCTGATGGAGGGTGTTGCATCGGAGGCTGCCTCGCTCGCTGGCCATTTGCAGCTCGGTAACTTGATCGGCGTAAGCAAGTCCCATGTCTCACGTTCTTCCTCAGCGGCTGAGTATTTAGGTCGCACCTTTTCCTTGAACAGATCTACGATGATAACCGTGAGCCAATATCCTTCTTGAAACGGAAATGTAACTAATGTACCTCCTGTGCATAGATATCTCTATCGACGGTAATACCAACTGCGCGTTCACTGAAGATGTCGTTAAGAGGTTCGAGGCGTACGGATGGCACACACAAGTGGTTACAAATGGCGATAAGTAAGCTCGAATATGCTATCCACATGGTGTCATCTGATCGGGGAGCGTATTTATCAGCGATTACGAGGCGATCTACAACGCTATCGCAGAGGCGAAGAAGGTCACGGACAAGCCATCGATCATCAAGCTCAGGACCATCATCGGATACGGGTCAAAGCAGCAGGGGACTCATGGCGTCCATGGGGCTCGTATGTCCCTTATACGACATTACTAACTTTCAGCACACCTCACTAAATCTCTGCTATTTCTTAGCTCTCAAGGCCGATGACATCGCACAGTTTAAGACCAAGACTGGTCTCGACCCTTCCAAGAGCTTCGCTGTTGATGAAAAAGTGTATCAGGTGTATCACAATATCGCCAAGCGCGGCGCCGAGGCTGAGCAAAAGTGGGAGGCTTTGCTCAGGGAGTACGCTCAGAAGTTCCCTGAGGAGGGCAAGGAGCTGACTAGGCGGATCAACAAAGAACTTCCTGAAGGCGAGGCTATTTGAACTGATATTTGTGATGAGTAGCTAATGCGCTCATTCTTTCCAGGCTGGGAGGAGAAGGTGCCGCTCTACACCCCAAAGGACAAGGCCCAAGGCTCCCGGAAATACTCCGAGATCCTCCTCCAAGCCATCTGCTCCTCAGTTCCCGAGCTCATGGGTGGCTCTGCCGATCTCACTGGCAGCAATCTTACTCGTGTCAAGGAGGCGGTCGACTTCCAGCCACCTTCCACTGGACTAGGCACATACGCTGGTACGTACATCAGATACGGTGTACGGGAGCATGCTATGGGTGCCATCATGAACGGTCTTTCCGCGTACGGAGGAATTATTCCTTTCGGTGGTACCTTCCTGGTTAGTTTACCAGGTTGTTGGCATTTTATGATCACGCCTTCCCTGACATAGGACTGTCTCCACGTCATATTACAGAACTTCGTGTCTTATGCCGCCGGTGCTCTCCGCCTAAGCGCCCTTTCTCAACATCAAGTCATCTGGGTCGCTACTCACGACTCGATTGGTCTTGGTGAGGACGGGCCAACCCATCAGCCAGTGGAAGTCGCCGTGCACCTCCGCGCCATCCCCAATCTCCACTTCTGGCGTCCCGCTGATGGCAACGAGACGGCGGCGGCATACATCGTCGCCATGAAAGCTCGCCACACTCCGTCCGTCATTGCCCTCTCCCGACAAAACCTCCCGAACCTTGTAAACTCCACCGTCGAGCACGCCGTCAAGGGCGGCTACGTCCTGCACGATGTTGCGGATGGCAAGGAGAATCTCAACATCGTCTCCACCGGCTCTGAGATCCAGATCGCCGTGGCTGCTGCGGAGATCTTGGAGAAGGAGGGCATCAAGACCAGGATTATCTCGCTTCCTTGCTGGGAGGTCTTTGATGCTCAGCCCAAAGAATATCAATTGGAGGTCTTCCGGAGCGGTTCGCCCTATCTCAGCTTGGAGGCGTATTCTACTACTGGATGGCAGAAGTATTCACACGAGGTCAGGATGCTCGTGTGGTGCGATGAGTTTCAGCTGACTCTTGTGGTTATTCCAGTCTTATGGTCTCACAGCATGGGGAGCCTCAGGACCGTTCGACAAGGTGTACGAGAAGTTCGGCCTCACAGGTTCAAGTACGTTGATCACCATTGATGTTACTCAAGTCGTCTATCCTCACGTGTACTCGCTTGACCGTTCCCCCAGACGTCGCTGCTGTCGCCAAGAAAGTCACCGAGTTCTATCAAAAGAAGGGCGGCGAGGTTATCAGCCCACTCCTGCATGCCATCTAAGTTAGGGTTTAAAACCGTAGATCGGACAGGTCCTTGAATACTTTGTGAAAGGGAAATTAAAGTAACATAGAATGACCATATCTTGAAACCGCCTGCGCGTCGGAGTTCAGGCTTCACTTAGTGCAAACTTGAGTTCTGACATTCGCTGGAAGAGCTCACTTGAATGCTACAGCCCGAAGACGAGGTCGCGCAGACATGAGGACAGAGAGCAACTTCAAGACTTGTGTTAATAATTATAATGACATCCAGAAAACGCAGCGGGATTGAGAGAATGACCAAAGAGAGACATAGAGAGACGAAGAGTGAGCGAAGGAGCGCGAAAAGAAAACAGACATAACCGTAGAAGATGAAGAAACAAGCCACAAAAGAATGGGGCAGCAGTCCCAAAGTACATACAACTGGAACCCGTTGGAAGATATGAAACAAAACACAGAAAAAAGGAATGTATGGTATAGAGCGGAGAGCTCTGACAAGGAAGGTTGTTAGAGCGCGGCCTATAATCGCGGCCGTATTGAACACCCGGGTTCCGCGCATCGCGGCCGGACGGGCGCGCAGTTCGTCCAGAGGCCGCGAAGAGGCGGATTTTTGGTGTTGTATATACAAAGATTGGCGATGCGGTTCGCCTTGAATCACCTCCTAGATTTGGTGGAGAAGATGGCGTCCATATCCTTCTCATCGGCGGCGTCCAGCTTCCTCGAACGAGCTTTCAAGCGAACTGAGAAAGGCGAACATGTTAGAGATGTGGTCACAGAAAGCGGACGTAGGGAGCAAAGGACTCACGATTTCGATCAAATGTCAACAACACCGCCTTCGACGTCTTCTCCGTAACATAAGGCGCGTCGCCATCAAGCATGTCCGACCGATCCATAAAGTGGTGCGATTGCCAAAGTGCCGAACGGAGGATGAGGTCGTCCATGTTCCTCTCCCCGGCACCGAGCGTGCTAACTTCGGACCGTATCGAGAGATTGAACAAGTAGTTTCCACGAGATGTCTGAACCTTGAGCGAGGATGAATGGGTCTGGATGGCAGCGATGAGGTAGGAAAGCGCCTCGGAAGCAGCGACGCCGAGCTCTGACGAGGTATTGTGAGAGAGCCCATCGAGCTCGGTGATGACGGCGAGCGGCACAACCACGGTCCAACGATTCGACTGGATGAGCTCCGATACGTAGGGCATAGAGGATAGGAGGATGTTGGTGTCAACAATGAGGATAGTGTACCCAGCAGCGACCTGAAGGAGGGGTCGCGTTGCCTTGGCTTTTGGATGCGCCCGCTTGAGTGGCCGGCTGTGATGTGAGGAATGCAAGGTGTGGGACGGAGATTGAAGGCTCCGAAGGTAGCGACGGCGCGCCTGAAAATCCAAAATGACAATAAGCATTGTATATATCAACGAACATTAATTTGAGACTGACCTTCAGCTCTCGGACCCCAGGAGAGTCCTCAAAGTCATCCTCAGCATCCTCATCCTCTCCACCTAGATCTTCGTCGATATCCATATCGACATCCGCCTTCGATGTGGATCTATCCCTTCTCTGACGGTCCTCTTCCTCCTCTTTCGCCTTCTGCGCTTGCCAAGCCTCAACCTTCGCCTTCAACACCCCGACTACAGTGACTGTCCGATGCCTGCCCTGGCCATTGAGCTGAAGTCCAGGGATCTGCTTCATGATCGTCTCTGCAGCCCACCTCAACCGCTTCCACCTGAGATGGCTCCAATCCGAGGTCATATCCGCAGCAGCCGCATCGTCCCCGCCATCGTCGTCCTCCACAATCCCGTCGCCGAGGTCGTCGGCAACGCAAGGCTTGGCGATCAGCACGTCCATCTCGGAGGTAATCCCTTCCGAAGCCTTGCCCGATGAAGACGGTACGCGCCAGAACCCGCGCTCGTACAGTTTTCGAACCCATTCGGATCCGCGAAGGCACCAATCCTCTGGCAGTGGATTGGAGCCGAACCACTTGTGTGTGGGCCGAGAGCTGTCGTCGGCTGCGCCTGTCCGCGAAGACGACGTCCGCCGATATGTCTCCGTGAAGAACATGGCAATGTCGGCCCAGGGAACGTATCGATCGACCAGAGCGAGCGCCTGTTCGTTCTTGACGATCGTGGCGAGGAAGGTGAGGACGATGACGATGTAAGGGTTGATAGCGTCGGGTCGGAATGGGGACTTGGAAGGGAGGAAAGGCTTTCGGAGCGCATACGATAAAAGCTCAAAGGTGAGTTCGAAGGCGAGTTGGAGGGTATACGGCGCCTCGGCTGGTATTGATGGAGGGTCAGTCGTCAGTGCCATCATCGTCGCGGAGAGATCTTGAGCGTCCTCGGTGGCATCGGCGTCGGTCATTGTGCTATCCACATCCATCTGGTCCTCCGCCTGTGCGCCGTGATCACCACGTCTCGGCGTCCTCGACGACGATGGCCTTGATGGGCCAGCAAGGCCGGGTGCCAGGGCACACATGTTCCTCAAGAGACCGTCGGGTTTCCCGTACTCGAGCATCGCACAGATATTCAATACGCCCATCATCGTCCAATCGCTCTCCGCTACCTCTGTGGGGAAGAGCGTGAGCCGTTCGATGAATCTAGCCAAGGTAGGCGCGAAATCGTCTAGCTGAATGCGTGTGAAGAGTTGACCTTGAAGGAGTACGAAGATCGAAGGGGCGGAGGATGAGGGTTGATACCGTGCTCCCTGACTCGATAGCGAAAAGAGGGGGAGGATTGACTCCCGGGCGATATCACAACCATGGGTGGCAACGAGACTGCAGCGTCACGATCGTATCAGCCATGTACACGTAAATGCAGGAAAGTGAATCCGACGCACCTCTTAGCGAAATGGTACACTGCCCGAAGTTCCTCACCCTTAGCATCAAGACTGACCAGCCCTAAGTGATGATGCAGGCGGCCTTGACCAGGGGTGTCCTTGATACCTTTAGCGTACCAGTCCCTAGCCGTCCGCCTCCAAAGTTCACCCTCATCCTCAAGTTCCATCTCAGCGGCAGCCTGCAACCCTACAGAAGGAGCCGACCTGTCGTCCATCCGCGACACACCAGGGCTGATCGACTCTTGCGGGACCGACACAGTTAACGTCGACATCGGTACGGGTAATAACGCCGTGCTGAGCTTCGGAGCTCCTTCGGCGATGTGCGCTACAACGTGCATCTTGTAGCGCGCGAGGTCGCCAAGAGCCTCTAGCCAAAGGACGCGGAATTCCGAAAACGGCACCTCTTCCATGAGCGAACAGTAGAAGCCGTATGCATAGATGATGAAGCTTTCCAGTTGCTCCAAAGCTGCGACGGACGTGAGCGAAGCACGCCTAAGAGCGCTCAGGAGCCGTTGGACGCCATGATTCCAGAGACGGCCTGGAATGTTGTATTTTGCGGGGAGAGGGTGAAGGGATGCGGGAGTTTGAGGTCTTGATGCGAAAGATAGGAAGTTGTGGTACAATTCGACGAGACTAAGAAAAGAGCAATCCCAATTAGCTTAATGAGCGCCCGGATATGTCTTTGATGTGTCTTTGGGAAAGGAAAGATTCAACGCACTTTTTATGCTCCTTGACGAGCCTCGCCCATTTCTCATCAGATTCAAGCGACTGCGGCGCAAACGCCGCATTCCGAGAGTCGGGTTCTTCCTCCACGGTGTCACCTTCCGCAAGTATCTTGCTCTCTGCCTTGGCAATGTCGCGGTACATGCGCTTCACTTGGTCCAACCACAGCCGCGAGCCACCGAGATCACGACCGTTATGTGGGGAGTAAGGTCCTGACGCTGATGAGGACGTCGTTCCAGACGTCAAGGAAAAGTTGGAGCCTATGGACTGCGCGTCAGACATTGAGGTCGCCGAAGCGGACAGATATCCACCGGACGGAGGGCCGGAGGGCTTGACTGTGGTACGAGTGAGCAGGTTGAATCGCATCGGATCGTCGGTCCGTGGATTAAAGAGTTGTCGAGGCTGTGATGGTGGTGGCAGGGAGCTGGCACCGCCATGCGAGAGATGAGAGTGCTGAAGCTTATTGGTGGGAGGGTGGTGATGAAGTTGTAAAGGGTGTGGACGCCGGACATGGTCCGCTGAGGAGGAGGCCTCAGACATGGCGTCCGACTGCCTGTGATGCATCTGTCGTTGTTGGGATGGAGAGTCGGAATTGGGATTGTAGAGGCGACCCTGAGGCCGCGGTGCGTCGTTCGTTGGTAATCGCGTCCGCCTGTCGAAATCGTCTGGAGAGGGCGGTCTTGGAGAGCGAGTCTTTGTAAATGTAGGAAGAGGTGGGGGTGGGGGAGGTCTTTGAAAGACGGAGGGCCCGAGCGCAGACGCTGCAGACTGTGTAGATTGGACTGTGCTATGCTGCGCTTCGTCGTGCTGCTGCGGATTCGCAGTAACCGACGTCGTTGGTCGGTCAACTCGTCGACTTGGTCTTAGTCAAATAGACAATATTAGAATAAATACAAGTCAGCCTCGACGTTCTTTCATTAGAGTAGGCTATGCTTGTGTAGTCAAAGGGAGGGTTGGAAGAGAGATCCCACATACCCAGCTTGGCGTCGCTGTAGCATAACCAGCCTGTCGGCCAAATCGAGAGCTGGGGCGCTTCGTTCTCTAGAATTTCTAGCGTTGGCAGTCGGAGGAAGAGTATCCGCCATTAGTGGATGAATAGTTGGGATGGAGATGGGGGAAGTAGGTGAGGAAATGCGAGGTATGGGTCAATGGCTGCGCAGTCCCAGTCAGTTGATTGCTCCTGATTGCGCCAGGGTTCAAATCTGAAAAGCCTGACTGCTTCGACCCCGTAATCGGGTAGGGTTCCATAACTCAGATCCCCCAATCTCAGGCATTGCATTTCTTTCCCCCTAACTGCGCTCGTCCTTTCCGTATCTTTCTCTCGGCCGGAGACAGCGATGGCGAAACGACACCAACCATGTTATCTGTACGTCCTCACACTCTCACAGCGCTATCTTCCATACCTTACAACCGTCTCATGGTTGCTGGCGATCCCGGTTATGTCCCGTAGATCGCCACACCATCCGCAGCTTCACGCACCTTCTGTCACTTTTCCGCAGTTTCAATTCAGCCATGCTCCACCACGCACCACCCTCGCCAAGCACTATAATCTGAGAAGGTGCAACCGCAAACATCTTCAAGTCGAGATCAACCGGAGCGCTCAGAACCTGTCGTCCTTACCTCGGAATCAATTAGACATGTCAACAGATGCCCAGATGTTCATGGAACGCCGGTTGCTGCGGTGAGAACGAAGCGCCCGGTTATACTCCTTTTCGTCCGTCCCACCCTGAGGATCATGGACCCGCGGCCTTGCCTCGCGGCTCTCAAATGGAATCATGCTTGGAATCAATGGACTTGTTGGGATTCACACGCAGCTATCGTCACGTTTGATATACGTGATGGGTTGATAGGTCCGACTCAGTCCCTTATCAAGGTCCCTTCGAGATGTGACCGCAAAGCCCAGATCTGGTGGTGTGATGCAAGGGCCTCACTTGTGTGTCTCCGCAGCAGATCCACTTGCGAAACGGGCGGCGCACGCTTCTGGTAGTTTGTTTTCCGAGTCGCGATCGCATTGTGTATTCGGCTTTCGACGAAATTGATAACATATAATCGC
>WSTV01000003.1:0-14562 GCA_019632285.1 Tulasnella sp. 332 | reverse complement strand
GTCTCGCGCCTATATTTGCAATAAAATGAACCAATTAGACAAGAGCCAATAATGCTTCATAACCTCAATGCAGTGAGGTTATTGAGACGAGCACCGAGGCCAACGCACAATTGTTGTCAAAACAGGCTCGTCCAGAGTGTCTACTCCGGAATACCTGTCCAAGAAACGTCAGCAAAACCCCCATCCAACCACAGGCTTTTGAAACCTTTTCGAGTAAGAATAAAGTTCAACAACGCACCTAGTCTCGACTGAAACACCTCCAAGTTTCTGCCTCGTCGTCCCCCTGCTCGATCCAGCTCCTCCTCCTCCGTGTCCTCCAGGGCTGCTCGAAGCCTGTCCAATCTTCCCAGAGAGCAATTGATTTCCATCGTCCCTCGCCTTGCCCTTGTTCGGATTCGGTTTGGCCAGTGGCGAAGGTACGACGTCGTATTCTAATTCGGGCTGCGAGTATGCTGGCAAAGCGGACTCGTCGATGTCATCGTCATCGTCCGCGGCGATATATTTATTCGGTGGATGGGCTAATCCACTGGACATGGCTTGCCTTCCGTCTAGCTCGACAGATACAGCGACAAGTAGTTTGTTGTGTGATGTGGGTGGGCGACGGACACGACACAACAATCGACGACGACGTGACGGCGATATCGAACCGCGGGTTGACGGAGAACTCGCTACTCCGCCATTTCTCGCTCCCAGGGATGCCTATCTGCGTCAATTGCACCAGCTCCGTAGCTGTGCTATACACGCAATACGAATCAGCTTACAACCTTCGTCTCGAACAATGTGTATGTCCTGCCAGTCGCTATTCTATTGGCCAAGCACTAAATGTATTCGTGCGACTCTGATCTTGCAAACCTCCCTTGAAGAGTGCATGTCACGCCTTTGCAGATCCATATGTGGAGCACGATACGCTCACACTCGTTATCGACCTTATCCTATTGAAGAAAGCTGTGTTCATCCACTTGATATACAATCAACGCTCAGAGCCACGACGCGTCGTGTCTGGCAAAAAGACTTCAACTGTAGCTACTACATCACAATCCAAAGACGGTGAGGTACGCAGGCCCTGAATGCTTAAGAGATTCAAAAAAAAAACTTGCATGACGTTGAGAAGTACTCCTAGGAATGGGAGCGTTATCAGACGACGGCGAAACTGGGCATTGGACTTGTCCTGCTGGACGCGGGTGCGTGGGGTTCTCAGTACATTATGTCCTTCCTCAAGCGTTTCCTGACAATCTATATACTATCTGATCCACTCAGTCATCCGATGCTCCCATCTCGGTCTTCTTTCACCAGACCTTACCTCAGGGTTCCGCATCCGTCAGTTCGCTCTGGTGCTCTTCCACTGCATCGGAGGTAAGTGCAAAGGTTTATTGTATACACGACGATCACTCACTCTATCACCCCAGAGACGATTGCCTTCCACACAATGATCATCTGCACATGCTACTTCTTGATCCCCTTCATCGGCATGATACTCCCGGGATTCCAACCAAACTCTATATCAGCGGACCACGGTAACTCACCTAAACCCGAATCGAGTCGCTCAGATATCAGAAACCATCTCAAGTATGTAGATTCCAGCCCATGTTAGCTTTCCATGTCAAGTCGACATTCTATTGACCTGTTTGTATATCACTTCGTCCTTCAGATTATCACACGTGCCCCTCACGATCTTCTACTCCTCGCTCACCAAGTTCTTTTTGCTCTCGCTCCTCTCCATCTGGCATACCAGTCAACCACCAGAAACTGCACCACCTACCTCTCCGTTTGAAGCATATCCGATCATTCATGCGGTATGGATGATGTTTGACGAGGCGGTATTGGATCGCGAGTGGGTTGTGCGCAACATTCTTGGTGGATTGGCCGCTGGCTTCGGACTGAGAGGTGAGAGCTTTTAAAAAAAGAAACATACCTGCATGTCCGGGGATCACATAACCGCGAAACCTTTTAAAACGCAGTTGTGCTCGACTGTCATCCTATATTCGTCACCTTCATTATTGGCTCCGGGTGGATCGCGAAAGTGATCTTTGCTGATTTCGTTTCTGAAGTAACAGCATTCGGGGAGACCGCCTGGATGAAGTACTCTATCCCTTAGTTGGGCCTGACCTCCATGGCCAATCAACTCCTTGTATTATACTCATGGACGACGTTGCTCCGTCAGTCTATACGTGTATTATACTTCTCTTCTCATAGCACGAAACTCGATCATCCAGATACTCTATGGGGATCAAATGTTTTACTACCAAGTCAAACATGGCTACTCCTAGTCCCCTCCATTATTCGAGAAACCTTGCGCTCGTAGGAACGCATCTAGATCGCACATCCCGTTGGACGAAGCGAGGTCTCCGCATCCGTCGAATAACACAGGCACCACCGCATCGTTCAGGATGATTCGAATGTACAAGGTGGTGTTGCTGGTGAACGGTTTGGTGGATGCAGATTTGGAGAGGATACTCTCCTCTGTATCATCAAAGACGAGATCATGTCCATCGATGTGCCGCCATGGAGGTCGCACCTGCTCTTGCTCTGATAGATCCTGTTCGTGCCCTGTTGCGTCACATGAGATCTTCTCTACGACTAGCTTCGTCGCAAACGGCACGAGCTTAGACACCACCCAGAGGCGATCAGCTGGAGGTGGTCCGAGTGGTGAAAGTGGAATGGTATCTTGAAGAATCCCCAACGCGCTCATGATGCTTGCGATGTTATTATCTGATGAAAAGTCTGCAAACTATTGAAAGAGTTCCCGAGAGGCATCAGCTAGAGAAATTCGCTCGACTTGAAGTAGCAGGTGAGCATGCGATTTGGCTCACGATAAGAGGTGCGGTCGGAGGCAGGGGAAACGTTGCTCTGTTCGAGTCCAGCGTATTATTGACGCAACCTGACCTCCTGACTGGGGACCCGGTGAGTCGTGCTACTAATTCGTTCACCCATCCACTGCCTGATGCGTGTGCAACTGGAGAGCCGTAGCCTCTCCTCCAGTATTTCTACCAATGATCGGCTACGTATCAGCATAACCCCACAAGCGAAAGGTAAGCTATATGGTCTGTTCACATCAAGGTCATACCAATACTCATTCTTGGCCCACTCCTCCTTCGTAAATACCGCGCACCATTGACTGATATTCTCCTCGCCTAGATATGCAGTCTCGAAGCCGCAAAGCAACATGAGATATCTCACGTCATTGTTTGTGAGTGTCAGACCAGGTATGTATGACTGCAGACGAGCAACTATCGGTGGTGCGTAGATAGCAAGCCAACGATCCGCGACGTGCACGCTTTGGGGTACCGGTGTCATGTCTTTGTCTCTGTCCCCTACCATTTCGCTGGCTTGAGATATTTTGCATGATAGGGTGTTGTTCTGCCATGCGTAGACTTTGAGACGGACGGTCGCGATAATCAGAAGTGAAAGACACTCACTGCACCCACGGGTATAACAACGTCTGGCATTTCAAGCGACCTCCTCTCCGTGGGGTACGGACCTCCGTTAAACCCATGGCGAAACCAGCGAGACGTCTCCATAACGCGATCTATGTTTGTTGCGCGGATGAATATTCCACCGCCAACCGCCAACGACTGATACGTTTTGGCGGTCAGAAGGCCAGAGGTATAACCCCTATCGAGGGTTCGTAGCCTTAAAGTGCGAGCGCAGTTGATTATGAGGGTGTGCTTACGATTTACGACCGAAATCAACGAGAGCATTAGAACCGTCAGGGAGTTTCCAATCACTGAGGAAGTTAAGGGGGGTGTCACGTAGCACCTCCGGATGTTTGGAGACTGCTTCATAGATCTTATCGAGAGCAGCCTTGATATCCTTCGTTTGACCGGTGACCGGGAAGCGCGCTCCGTGCCGGTGAAGCTACATGAAGCGGTGATAGTATCTAAGTCGCACGAAGAGAAGTCTTCGGTACATACGATGTTGACTTGTGTGACCTGACATCCACCCGGCAATTCATGTGTGATTGAAGGATAATTTCCAAAATGTTCAACTGAATAACGAGCGGAATAAGGGCCAAGCTGTAACGTAGGTTCCATCAGCTAGCCGACTACCCTCAGATCCAATATCTTGACCACTGGGCCGCACGCACATTTCGGGCGATCCCAGGAGGGAGGTTGTAAGCCGGCATTGCGGGAGAACCGTCCCTTAGAGCGTCTGCCAACAAAGCAGTAGCCACAAGCGCCATAGCGTGGAGTCTAAAACTAAAACTGACTCGAGGATAACGCATCCTTGAACTTCCAAATGTCTTCCGATAGATGAAAAGGCAGCTGTTACGAGAGAGAAGGTCTTTGACTAAACACCGAGCTTGGAGGATGAAATTGAGGAGAACTGAACCAGCTCTAGAGTACTTAGTGATAGAAAGATCTGTAGAGGTAAGTGAAGACCATACTGGTGAACAACGTGCGTTGATTCCGTAGAATTCACACGCGCTGTCCTGGACCTTACCTCTGGATCGCATGTTCTCCTCAGGATGCGATAGAGTTTGTGGGGTCATCAAGGACAGCGGTCTTGAGTCGGTTATGGGCACGGGTTAGAATATCAGGCACTTGAGCTACAGCTCATGACGAAAGCTGACGGGGCGGATTTGGTGAATTAGCGCAAAGTCTTCTCTGCTCTTATTTTGTCTATATGCAGTTGTTAATAGCATCCTATATGGAAGCGCGACCATCAGATCGAAGTCGGGATGCAGTTTGTCTCGTTCGTCGGTCTACAATTCCGCCTTCACGAAAAAACAGTCGCGAACAGAGTCGGGCTACAACCCTGCCTTGAGCTCCTCGAATTCTCCACTTTCGATGGACTCCTTGAGGACATCCAAACCTCCATGGAACTCCCCTTTGACGATCAGTTGCGGGAAAGTCGGCCACTCATTTATCTTCTTCAATGCTATGTTCATCAAAGTCTGAGTCAATATCACATCAAGGAAAGAGGGATCAGACACACCTTGTCGAACAGCTTCGTCTGTTAGGATGTCAAAGTGCGTAAACTCGACCTTCTGCTCCCTTAATATCGCTACGGTCTGACGCGAGAAGCCGCAGCGTGGCGCGTCCGGGCTACCTTTCATGAACAGCACAATCTTGCTCTGCTCCATGAGCTTCTTGCATCTTTCTGTTAGCTCTTCTTCCGACTCTTGCTTTTCGGCGACTGGCTCAGGGGCGGCGGCGGGCGCTTTGATCGCGTTATCGGGAATCTCCTTTGGAGGGGCCTGAGGTGGCAGGTCCGTCTTTGTCAAAGCTTGAGGAGCTTTGCGAGAGTGCGCTGCCACTGCGTCGTTTAAGGTCGCTGCATCTGCCCCCGTGATTCGCGCAAGAAGAGTATGCCCCTATGATTGAACCCAATCGGGTCATACTAGATATAATCTTCTCAGCGAACTGGAGTATTGACACACCTTTAGTAGCACGAAGGTTGGCACCAATTCCACGTCAAATGATTCAGCCACGTCTTCGAGTTCCTCTGCTTGTATCTACTCAATAGTTAGCCACCAGGGTAAGACCACAGCGACGGGATACACTCACAGAGAGTACCTGAGTACTGTCGTATTTCTTCGCCAGCTCTTTGACCACCTGATTCATCTGCTCACACGGAGCGGCCAACGGTGCCCAGAAGTTCAGCAGGGAAACTCTTTCCAGGTCGGCCTCCATCAGCGATTTGAACTCTTCAACAGATTTGACATCATGGTAGTTTGAGGTTGAGGAATCTTTCGACATCTTGGATGTGGTGTGGAGGTCGAGTAGAAGGGAGTGAGTAAGCGCTTGATCCTTTGGTGGGTGGGTAATCTGATAACTCAAAATCTTAGATTGCGCGACTATCGGAGAATAACACCGATTGGCCCCTTACCAACATAGTGCTAAAACAACCAACAACCAGAAACCAGCATCAGTCTCAGTGCCATACACATAACCACTGGAGCTACTGCCGCTAAGAATATGTGCAGTGAGATATGCTTTAATCGGTGGTTGAGAGTACACTGAGAACGAATAAAATAATACATCCTCAACCATGTTGCTCCAGCCACTCGTCCACTCTTGCCAGAAGATCTGCTTTGACACCAGCGATAGACAAGGCCTTTGCGCGACAGAAAGATTTCAATTGAGCCACAGTCAACTTTGAGGAGCCAAATTCAGTATCAACCGCGCCAACGATAGAAGGGTGACTGTGAACCTTGCTTGTCTTGCCATCATTGTACATATCGCGCATGTTAGCTTCATCCACTGACGTATCCTGCGAGACAAGAAACATAGCGGGGTCATCAGTCGCAGTACTCTGGTCTCAAATGCGATTACCAACCGCCTTCCGTTTAGTCCTTGTTGTTGCAGAGGGAACTGGCGCATTGGCTTCTACATCTTCCGAGAGCAGCTCCTTCCATGCAGCGAGCTGCGGCCCGACCCTTGTATGAATCATATCGTAATTTGGCTTTGTCGTATCAGTAAAGTCCTGTTCGATGTCATACTCTTCGTTAAATGCCATGGCTTGGAGTAAGCCATAATGCAGACTCAGAGCTAGAGCCATGGTAATACAGGCGGAATAGGTAAGTTGTGAAGCATGGGACCCAATGATGAACATCTCTAGGTTTACCTGGGTTGAGGTATGTATCGGGCACGTAGCCTTGTCCCTTCAAAGTCAGCTTCTCAATGATCTTGCAAGCGGCTTCTGTTTGTTCTTCGGCAGCTGTGGGTTGAAGCAGGATGGCGAAGACCGATCTGTTAAATCTGGCGTGGTCTCGCATTATGAAGGTTGAGAATGAGAAATTGCACACCGCCTTTTAATGGTGTGAGAGGGGGCTGGCGGATGTCGTCTGCAAATGGCAAGATGACGACCTGGAATCCAGGAGGCGCCTGCTGACCATGCCCCGTTATTCTCTCGAGCTATTTCAGGTTGTCCACGGTCGGCTCTCGAGATTCATTAATCGGTATATGATCGTGAAACACACACCTGGGGCACGAGAGCCGCAAAACCAGGTACCGTTCCTCTCCTGGGCATGTATCGTGCGATGGCAATTTTACCCTTATTCGTCGTAGCCTTTAGAAGGGCATTAAACGCACGGGTACTCCCTGACCATGACTAATCCACGATACGACCCCCCCAAATAAGCAAAGTGTAAGGATCAAGTGCAGAGATTCGGCCGTGCAACGGCATTCACCTTTTCGTCAGGGTATATAAAATAGGCGTGCCTGAGATTATCATGTATGTGGAGAGTATCCTTATTTTTAAAACCGAGTATAGTTATCCCTAGATCATACACGACTGTTAATGCCAGTGACGCCCTGTGTGTGTTGATGCGTATCAATGCTGTAGAGTGAATCTACGCACCTGGTTCGAATCCCAGTGTCTTGAATTCCCGGACTTGCCCCGCGGTAAACAAAACTGGCTGCGAAGGGGCGGCGTGTATAGAAGATCGGATGCTAATTTCCGTCCTGAGATTGAGACTGACCTGCCGCCTTGTTACTTTGGCTTGACTGGACTTGGTTTCCTGTGCGCTCTCTTCGTCGTCGGTCTTCTCGGTAGGAAAAGAGTCCTTGAAGCCATATACAATTTTGGCTTTGTCAATTTCTACTTGTTGCTCCTGCACCATATAAAAATCATGAGCTACACAAGGATGCAGATGTTCCGAGGGAAACCTGTCTTACAGCGTCGACATAAATTGTAACAGCCGTCACATCCTCCATTCTTTGGCCCATGTTCGCAAATTTCTTAGCGTTTGGTTTTTTGGTTTCTGTAACGAGACCGTAGCTGAATGTGTATCATTAGCATAGTGTAGTATGACGACCAGATACGGCACGTACCCTTTTACGCCGATGGTCAAACCCTCCCCAAAATGCAAGGGTACACTGAAAAGTGCACGCTTGACCGATTCGCGGATCCTCATTTCCTCCTTCAACTCCTCAAAGCCGGCGATAGGGTCCGGGATGGTCTCTATATCACCCGACTCGTGTATGTCAACAAGGATGTGCTGAATAAGGGGTTTCAAGAATTTGTTGGTGGAGTTCGGTAGATAAGGGTGGGAGGCTTACAGAGTAGAACTTGGTGACATCAAAGGGATCACGCTTGTTGCTGAGGAAAAAAGGCACTACTGTTGCTCCGATGTCGGTCAAGTCCTGTAGTACGTAATTTAAGTGTGAAGATACACAGGCTCAGCGATTCACAACCTCACTAAATATGTCCGTGACGCGACATATATATCATGCGCGTTGTTTGGCGGGCTGTCGTTGTCGGTGATGAGGAAAACTCGCTTGACGGACGTTTTCGGCGCTCTTGTTGATTCCCGAGAGACATCAGAGCAAGCCAAATACAGCGGGTGGTATCTAGGACGTACCCTTGGCGGAATATTCCTGTGCAACAGTTGAAGACAGTGGCTAAAGCGATTTCTCGTGACACCGGTGCAAACCGCTTGGCTAGCGCTTTGGGATCCTCTTCTGCCTCTGATCGAATCATATTATTAGGAGTATTTCAGGAGTTTCTAAGTGATGCACCAACCAGCAATAATAGAGAGGAGGCTCTGTATCTGAGGTGCGTTGATTTGTTTAATGGTCTGGATGAGTTGGTGGTGGTCTTTGACGGAGGTCTCTTCTCCTTCACCGTCAAATCTATCCTCCTTTTATCAAAGTACATCATCACCCAAGGCGGGCTTCTTCAAGGAAAATGGCGCTTACGGTGTTAAAAAGCACCACGCCAACTGACGTGCTTGGGTTGAACAACACAAGCCGCTTTTGTAAGTCAGCTGCGCACTCTAAGGCCATTAATAGATTGCTACGGGGAGTGTCTTCCTTCTTTCCCGGCTGAGGTGCTTGCATGGATTTCGACGCGTCAATACAAAAGAGAATAGTTTCCTTCGCGCTCTCGTACAACTGCATGGACTGATATCAAGAAGCATCGCTAGATTGGGTGCCGTTTAGCTCACAGTTTCTTCCAGCTCCTCGTCATCATCAGCGGTAAGATCCCATTCGTCCCTTGAAGAAGCCATATGGGAGATTTGACGCTTTTGACTGTGGTTAGAAGTACTTGTTGGTGGTTGAAGTCCCCGTGGATGAGATCGCCGAATTCAAGAACAGTCCGTCCCTCACCCACCTCACCACGACTATTCACCCATGCCCGCGGTGAGTGGATGAAAAAATATCAGGATCGTCAAAGCATTGTCTGAACTATTTATTGCCCTTAGCAAGGACTTGAGCGAGATATCTTCGGTGGCAGCTCCGATTCGGACCTCTCAGATGATGGTATGGTGCCTGAATGTATTTCGCATCCCCATCAACTAACGTCTTGCCCTCTTCTGGAAGATGAGATTCGTGTGCGAAATAAGCACGCAACCTCTCACCGCGCTCCGCCAGAGGACCTATCGGGCTCCGAAGACAACTATGTAGAGTCGGCGGGTCCTAGGAAGGCACCCAAGTTTAAGAAGAGACCACCCCGAGAAGATGGTGAAGGCGATGGAGCCAAACCGCGTAAAAGAAAAAAGAGGAGAAGGCCTAGCCAGGAGGCTGAAGACCCGCAAGCTCAGCTAGATCCTGACCAACGTGAGAGGGCACACATTATCCCTTTGGAAAGCTCCAAGGTGTTTTTTTTTTGGCTAAGCAGGTCTTAACTCAGTGCGTCGATTGGAGCTCAGCCAGAAGATTGATGCTATCATTAAACCCAACAAGGCGCGCCCTAAGAAGCGGAAGAAGGATGAAACGGAGGAGGTCGGTTGCACTCGGCACTTGTCACACTACTGGAAAGCGCTGAGTAATTTACCATGTAGATTTTGGATCGTTACGCAGACGAAGAGGTAGTCAGGCTCCGAGATGAAATGGCCCAAGCAGCAGACGCGGACTACCAAGCGAACGTCGAGAAACGCCCAGCCACCGCAAAGCTCCGCATGCTGCCCGAGGTTATGGAAGTGCTTCAGAAGTAAGCCAACTGTGCCTGTATGCAAGTCACGCCCTTCTAATCTTTGTTAAAGATCATCCCTCCAACAATCTATCTTTGACAACAACCTTCTGGAAGGGGTGCGGAAATGGCTGGAGCCCCTCCCCGACAAATCCCTCCCAGCGCTCAACATTCAAAATGCCTTTTTCGAGGCACTTCCTAAACTCGACATCGACACTAATACGCTCAAGGACTCTGGCCTGGGCAAGATCGTGCTCTTCTACACCCGCTGCAAACGCGTGACGCCGCCAATCAAGCGTGCCGCCGAGAATCTCATCGACGTTTGGTCACGCCCCATTATCAAGCGATCTGCTTCCTACAGGGACCGTCTCATCCCCATGGCAGTTGCGGAACCTGGCCAGCAGCCATCCAAACCACCTAAACTCAGCGCGATTCTGGCAAAGGTCAGTGCGGATGACAAACAGAGGATCAGGAAGAATGCCGTTCGCATACCCGAACGCGACTTCGGTACATATACTGTGGCGCCTCGACCGAATATGCCTCTCGCCGGGCCTGGTGCTGTCAACTCTCAGGTTGAGATCGAGAAGCGCAGGGTTAACCAGGACAGATTGCGGAAGATGCAAAGGAAGCTGGCCCTCCATAAGCAGAAGAATTCGCGCATGTAGTTGTGAGACGGGATAGCCACTTGTTTCTTTTCCTTTAAGTATATGTTTATGTGACGTGTTTGGCTTTGCTTGACTGGTGCTCTTTCGTTTTGCTTCTGTTGAAAGTCGACAAACCCCAACGAGAAGGTTAATCTATTAACCCTAACGGTTGTTACTTCTCCACCATGAAGCACTCATTATTCCTACAATGCCAATGGCCAATCCAGCTCCTACTAGTCCCGGAAGGTAGAGAGCTGACCATTGATCCTGGTCATCGTCAAGATACCTATCATTCCTCTTCCGCCTTCGATCACCCGACTGTGCTTTGCTCCCTGACAACCCGCCCGACTCTTTGACAGTTGTAGCGGACTGCCCAACGTCTAATACCGGCATCACCATTCTCAATTCGTCTCTAAGCTTCTCGACCCGTGCCTCAGGTATCTCGACTGATGGATCGAGCACCCGCGCCCGGCGGAAGTACCGCTGTGCAGTGTCGACGTCTGAAGTGAGGACGCTGTTATTTCCCTGCCCTCCGATATCGTGTAGGCCAAGGGAAGATGGGCCGTTGGATAGTGTCGACGTCGAGCCAGATAAAGACGTTCCAAGCCCTTGCAGGTAGATAATCCCGACGGCGTGATATAATCTAGCGAGCCCAATGTTTCCGCCAATGCGACGAAGATAACGAGAGTAGCTGCGCTCAGAGGCGACTATGGCGCTCCGCTGTGGCGTGGTGTGCAGTGGGAGATATATGAACGCGAGCTTCATGGCCGCCACTGGATCTTGGTTGGCGAGCCATGCACGGCTATTCATCGGTGAATAGCTCAGGTATAATGGCCATCCTAGAACTTCGGTAAATAGAGGACTCACCAGAAATATTCAAACGCCAGGTCTACATCATCGTGTAGTGTCATCATCCCAACTCCTACTAGGCTGGTTGGGTCCATATTATACTGCTGCTCATCCAAAGCGTCCGTGGCGGTGGTCGTCGAAGTGGAGGCGAAGGAGATCTCTGAGGCGCTCGCGCTCACCAGACCGTCATCCGACAACTCGATATGAGCTGGAACTCCAGATACAATAAGTGCTGGCCATATTCCCGGAGTGTTCTTTTCCAAGTGTATCGTCAAAAGTCGGGTTTCCGGACGAAGTGGTCGACGGGAAGGAGAGTTCACGGATGATGTCAATGATGATGCGAGGGAAGGATCTTCAGTGGTCGCATTTGGAGAAGATGGACGTGAAGACGACGTGGTGCTGGCTGGAGCGAACGCTTCTCTTCGTCCTTCCATTTGAGCTGTTGAAACGGCGTTCCACTCCCCAGTCACGGATCCTTCATCATGTGAGTCATCGGGTGACGAGAGCTGGGACAGTGGGCGGCGGTTCGTCGCTGTTCCTACCACTAGACGCAGATCCGCAAGTCGCCGTTCTACGTCGGTAGCTTCGTATTCGCTCTCGGTCTCAATATCCGTCTGAGAGGCGGAGTTGGAAGTGGGTGTGAAACTGGAAGAGATGTCCGGGTCGGTGAGGACCGCGTAAGAAGAGTCTGAAGATCCGGCGGAGGTAGAGGGAGCGCGCGCCTTCCGCCGTCGACTTCTCGCAGCGCTACGGGATCGTTCGAGCTGCCATGTCGAGCTGAGTGTATTTATGGTACCATAGAGACGGCCCTATATTTTCGAAAGGATGAGGTCAAGGGCGTGCAAAACATCCAGCATGATAAAAATGGCACCACACCTTGATGGCAGCAGACTCTCCTCGGATGGTAGCCACAAGGTACCTTTCGTCGAGATGGATCTAACAAGATGAGAGGGTCGTTTGAGGTGAGTGAGCTTCTCTCGCACAGGAGCCCTGCGTCTGGGTGACGCAGCAGAATTTCCACTCACCGAGAAATCACGTTCGTCCAAATCTAGTGGGACGTTCAAGAGGACAGTAGCTTGATCGTGACTCTGATGCCATGACCAGCGCTGGAGCCTGTCTTTAGCGTCAGTCATCGTCTTACCTGTGCGTCGATTAGTTGGGGTAGCTGGGTGGTTCAACTTCGGACACACCGATCGTACATAATAGCGTCTACCCCTTTTTTACATCACACCGCCGCGGCCGGTCACACCCCGGGATATCACGTCCCATGAGAACATCGTTCCAGCCGGCAATTCACCATTCCTTCCATTCATAACCATGTAAGAGACGAGGGAACAATTGTATACATAGCCATGCAAGTTCCAGAATGTTCAATATTCTCGTGTCTCATTCAACGTCCGACGCAAATTCCAATGTTTCGAGGTCCTCTTCGTCCGAAGACTCATGTCTCCCACTCTTCGACGAGGGTGCTTGCAAGATATGATGCCTATGATAAGAAGAAGGCGAGGAAGCAAGCGTAAGAATCAAGGTGTGAGTCAAACGCGCACAAATGCGATGCTAACATACCGAGTCAGCAGTGCTTCCACATCTTCTCGGGTCATTGTCGCCCCACCAACACCCCCTTTATGAGAGTTTTTTGCGATGTCCAAGTCTACTCTTGGCCAGCTGAACGCCAGTTCGCCTCCGCGGTAAATCAACATCGTCGGGAGCATATCATAATCAGGCTCCGCTTCGTCTTCTACATCATGGCCGAGATCATCTTCCACACCGGCTCGGTTGAGGTCCGAATTCCCCTCTTCGTCTGAGGGGTCTTCATCAGGGTCAACGTATTTTGCTCGTCTGACTGATCCGTTTCGAGGCGCTCCTCGAGAGGCTCTAGACGTCCCGCCAGTCCCTGGCTTCAGAGCGAAGCCTATCGCCACCGCTCGCGCCCGGAGGAATTTGACTGAGGAATGGCGCCGCGCAAGTACGGCAAGGTATGAGTCAAGCACAGCGCACCGAGTCAGCGACTGGGCTCAAGATGATTCGTTATTTAGTTGTTTATTCCGAGAAGTGACATAAGAAGCGAGGGCTGACCGCATCATAGATATGCAAAACCACCCAAACATTTCTCGGCACTTTGTCAATAGCCTCTACGAAGCCATTGGCGCCAACCTCTCTGAGATGTCCAAAGTTGCCTGGTCCTCCGCTCACCCCGACACCCGACCGAAGCTCCTCCAAACGTCTTTGCCTCCATCCTTCGATATCTTTCCAGCCATCTCCATCCCTCTGCTTGCCACTGTCTCCCTTCGCAGCAGCCTCCGCCTCCTGGTCCTCAAAGTACGTGCGAGCGCTCAAATTCATTTTCTTCATCCGCGCATTGAGGGCATCTTTCTCCTCTCGATTCTTATCTCGATCTCTCTCCCTAGCTTCATCTCGGTCCCGAATAACTCCCTTCACGCCTGTCCGGCCGGGACCCATGCCGATGGACTCCTGAGGTGTTTCTTCAGGCGCATGATGATGGGCGGAGTCTCCAACGTATGTGGTCGTCGATTCATAGTCATCGTCTTGGGGGGCGAATATGACGGAGTCGGCGGTTGTACGAGGACTGGATGGACGAGAGTGAGTTGGTGAGCGGGATCGAACAGGACTGCCCGGTTCACGGTCACCGCCATTGAAAAGTGCACCAGAGAGCACTAGTTGTTCCAGAGTGTCATCATACATAATCTCGATGCAAATTCGAGAGAGCGCGAAATGAGATCAAGGACGAGTAGCGACGGTTGCGACCAGCATTCTGGGAAAGGGTATGGCGGGAATAGTAGTGTTTAGCTCTTATCTGCTCTCCCTGTGGCCTTCCCCCCCATCTCGGACCTCTCCGATGCTCCTCCAAAGCGGCAAGCTCAAAAAGACAGCACCGCAATCAGTAGCAGAAAGCGCTGGAGGTTTACTCCCCGTCGCTCCCTTCAGTGGGCACTAATCTCCCCCTCCCCCTCGAGGCTCCAACGACCCCACCTTCGTGACCCACAGCCTTAACATAGACGCCGTTGTATTGTAAATTGCTCGTAGTAAAGCGCACCATCAGCGTACTCGCTGCCAGCGCTCTAATTGAGCTCTCTCTCTCTCTCTCTCTCTCCCCATCCCGAAGTCAAAAAAAAAAATTCCGCGAACGAAAGCTCTCACATGCTGACTCCGCTCAAAGCTCATCAGTGCAGGGCTTGATGGCACTCAGATTTGC
>WSTV01000299.1:0-36193 GCA_019632285.1 Tulasnella sp. 332 | reverse complement strand
ATGTGGTAAGAATGTACTTTACCACGGATCGGACCCCTCCCATTGTGCGTCAAGTTGTCTTTTTTCTTTTTTCTTTTTTCTTTTGGTTGCACAAACCATGGATTGTATTCATGTCAATCGAGAGGCCCGGCTCATCCGCATGGTCTACATCCATTCAAACCCACAGAATAAACCGGTCTTTTCTCTCCCATCTACTCCGGCAACATCGACAACGTTCCCGTCGATGGCATTTGGACCTCTTCGGAATGCTCGAAGTACCTTGGAGTAGCTCCCAAGGAGCGGGTGCGCCATCACATCGATTACCTCCCCGAAGCCAGTTTGCCTGACTCCATGACCTAATACCACACACCCCATGCGCGTCCGAATCAAAGCCAGGTAGGAGGGGGATAGGGAAGACGGCCTCGCATTCGATCATGCATACTGCTACGACCTCTGTAGGGAAGAGCCACCCTTCATTCTCCCCTTTGTCCTGCCTGATCGGATGCTACGGTGTGACTAATAACTTTCTAGTCCATTCTCAATCTCACACATCTCAGCCTTCCCTCTTTCGATTAATATCTTGATGACCTTCATGCCAACTTTCGGGACTTGTGCTTGAAATTGATGGTGAGCTTGGTGAGCTTGGTGTAACATATGACTAGATCCCTACTCCTATACGCGTGGCTGTGCCGGGATAGCGGATGGCTTTAACAGCGGCAGGTGGTCGTACAACATGTCGATCTCGTCCCGACAAGAGATGATTCTCTCCCTTAAACTCCCCAACATCTTTAAAATTAATACATGTCTAGCGCTGATGCGCACGGGCCATAGAGAGAAGATAGTGCCGTCCCAGCGTCGGAATATATCTTTACCTGACTTTGGACGTCTATGAGGATGGCCTATGCCTCGGGTGCTGAGACTGATCGCGGGAAACCGGCTTCCATGTCGTTTACCGGATGTTCAAACGCCTCCTTGGCACCTTTCGGGGTAGATACGCGCTGAGGCTGATAACCAAGAGGTTCTTCCAAGCGTGCCGCGGTATTCAATAATTCATACACCGTGGAGATGAACTGGGAACGACATTGATGTTTTAAGCAGTTGATCGCCTTAGCAGGAGTCTGCGCAAGGATGATGGACACCGCCCTTGCCATCCCGGAGTCCGCGGTGAACCTTAAGGCGCTGCGATCGATCGTACCCAGCGAATGTAGGAGACGCGAATCCAGCTGATGCCTGAAGCCGAAGGTGTTGATGGTGAACGTAATCGGCGAGCTTGTAGGACCTGAGCATGGGCATGTGTCCATATTGGAGTGCGATTGTCAAGACATAAGTCAAGAGGAAGATCCCGGTCAATGCACTGGTGTGGAATGACTGTGGGGTGTAGCGAGTGCAATCGCGCGCATGACGGAATTACTGACAACTCCTGTCCCCTTTGGCCCAGTTAGCACACACCGAGGAAAGTCTTAGAGAATCCCCCAATTCAACATTGCTATCGCCAACGATCCTTCAGTCCCTTTCATTCTCTCCTGATTGAACACTTGTGTCAAGCATAAGGAAGCTAGGTTTTGAGGTGCTTCAGGCCTAGGCGAATTTCTGGCAAGTCACAGTTGCATCGCCATTTGATCATCCTCATAAAGCACCTGAATCAATGTCGCATTCCTAAAGAGTAGCTCCAACAGTCACAAGGAGGGCAGTGAGATACCAGGATCGAGGAAGGATTCTGACACAAGGCGGAGATCACAGTAGAGTCAGCCAAGGCCAGCAAGACGAGCGGGGATCTTCAAAGTTTGATTCTGAGATTGTTTCTCCGTCTGGGGCCTCATGCGCGAGAGCGTGATGTGGCGAGGCTACTTGTCCCTCCACAACAAAGACATCCTGTGTGACAACAGTCGATCCTGGGGCCTCTAGGATATTTATGTTCAGCCCAAACGACAGAGGTTCTTGAAAGTTGAAAAGGCGGATTTGACCCATCGCCATCGCTTGATGTTGTTGTCCGCAGCATCTACAAACGAACCAAATATTATCACCTTCAGGACAACCGGTTCTAGATGCACCCACGCCTAGAGGAATGCCTCTGTATGCCAATGGGGTTTGGCAGACATCCTGAAAATCGCACTGCTCAAACTCGAATAACACATTGCATTCTATACGGCAATCCAGGGTCAGCACGTTGCTCGCAGTCATATGCCTCCTTTGGGATGACTTTGAATATCTTCGAACGCCTGGGGTTGTTTGGTACCAGGTCTCAACAGCTCAAGGATGTATCCTACTTCGCTTCGCTCTGATTCACTGCTGGCTGGGATTGCGGATTACGAGCAGAATCATTCTTGTACTGCAACGAGAGGAATAATTGTTCCAGGCGTGCTGCTCCAAGCAGAGACGAAATTGCCTCGGCGGGTGATAACACACTTTCGAAATCATTGAGGATTCGTGGCCTGGAGACAATGAGGTAACTTTCAATGAGCGAACAAGTGCCGATGCCGAATTAAATGTCGAATAGAGGCAAGACGTAACCCGTCGCGAGAGACTGAGCTCTAAAGTACACACATCTACCACAGAACCCCTTCAATCATTGTCCTCCTCGTACACCATATATTCTCAACTATGCCTCTCTAGCCCGGTGTATACACAATCACCAACAAGATGCAGCGCGCCCCAGTCGGTCTCCTAGATGGCGACGACCACCCCCTCATTCTGGGCCAGAACACATGACCTACACTGTTACGCCTGATAGCATGGCTTGACGCAGTGTATGCTTCACGAGAGCTAATGACGACTGCCGTGATATCTTGCAGTAGAGAGTCGAGCAAAATGGCCAGATTAACACGTTGAGCACTATAGATGGTGTCTCCGCCATCGTTGGGGACGACAAGATGTTGATCGCCGCGGCGTCATTCCCATCCAGATTGTTTTCGGTCCGATTGGTAGAGGCAAACTTTGACATAATTGGATACAACAACACTTTCATGTCCTCGTATCTTGAACATGTACTTGCACAACTTTTCCATCTCAGAGGCACGCATAGTCGGCTCCGTTGCTATGCGACACTTCGTGGCGGTTTAGGGGCCAGCGTTCGGGCTCTATTGTTTCTTCCGCCACCGCGGGGAGATTATAGTTCCGTCTGAGAGTAGACCAGATGACGATCAAGGACATAGAGAGCGCCGAAAAGGTTTACGCTAGGAAAAACATGCATCGGTTTGGAGCGTCTACTTTGCAGAGGTGGACTCCATAGCCATGATTGTGCTCACCCATCTATAGACCAAGACTCACACTCATGGAGCACACCTAATACTGTATTCCACCAGGATCCCAGAAAAAAAAGAGAGAGAATCAAGATGGAGAGTTACGATGAAACAAGGCAGGTGAGAGACGAGGGTAGCCCAACAGAGAACCAAGATGAGAGGCAGTTACAACCAAGAAGGAGAAACATTATAGTGTTCCATGTGGAAACGATGGGTACCAAGAAGATCCAAAGCTATCATATGATGAAGCGTTCAGCAGACTGGGTAGTTGGGATGGTGTCGGTGGTGGTAATTGAAAATAGGATATGAGCTGATATATACTGATAAGTGATGGTGACCTCATTTAAGGCAGTGGTGGCGCCAGATATGTCGATGAAGCTGGGGTTGAGATGATGATTGTGGAATAAAGGGGGTGGAGACGTCGAGTTAGACGGTAAGGAGCGGATCGATGTTCGGCTCGGTGACATCGACGAGGTGCAATAAGAGAGTCTAAGTGGCCAGCCACCACCAAATGTGTGTTCTCCTCGGAGGCTGGAACGTGCGACGAGACTGTTCCTCGTAGGGTCGTCGGCATCGTCGTCCAAGGGTCTATCGCCTCTGCGGCAGATATCTCTCCGCCATCCCACGCCCTTGCTTGACCGCACCATAGCCTATTTGACTGTCTCGAGCTTGGGATGATTGCTTCGCCTTCCGGCGATGATGACCTTTGTCACAGTCCCCCGCCTTTCGCTTTATGGCATGTCGACGGGTGACCCGGCCATCCTTAGACGCCAGAGGATGGACACCGTTTGCACGAAGCCTGGCTTGGATCGTGGCGAGAGGAGTATCTTCATCGTCGAGCTGCTGACGGATGAGCGCTTGTAGGGTCGCCAGCGGGATGTCCTCATCGTCGTTCTCGATAGACTGACTGGTGGTGCACCCATTCCTCGCAGGAACAGCCAGCGCGCTACCTCCAAACCGTTGAGCTTTCAGTGTCGCGAGAGGGATATCGTCCTCGTCGACCAGCGAGACCGGTCTGTCGACATGCTTCCGCTCGTCAGGGACGAAAGCGAAGCCGTAACCGATCCATGATGCGCTTGTCGGACGCGTGACCACGACTAGCTTCATCCCGTGTGGAATCGGTTGGACTGGCTTGGGTTGAACCGCTCGGTGCTCCTCTATCCGGCGGGCCTCAACGTAGCGGTCTATAAATGTTTGCTCATCCACCCATGACGCCCTCTTCGGCCTGTCGGACCTGTCCATGATACACTCTGGCGGGACCGGAACTTTCACTCTCGGGCGAGGCTTTGCGACAGCAGCGATTTGGAAGGATTGTTGCGTTGACGCCAATGAACGTAGGTGTTGGAGAGCTGGTTTGAAGGTCGAGCTGGGTTGACGGGAGACGGGGACGATGCGCCCTCCAATCTTGGTTTGAGAGCGGACAGGCTTGCTTCCACATGTCTCATGTGGTCTCTGCAGTGCAGATAATTCCGTCTATATAAGATAAGGTGGTACTTAGCTTGGTACTCCACGTGAAGAAGATGAGAGGGAAGATGGGACATACCTTATGAGAAACGACAGGAATTGTGGTTTGAAGCGGGCAATTGACTCGCATCCTCGTAGAAATCTCTAGGGGTTTGATTGCGCTATTATCCTTGACAAAAGGGGCCTGGGAGACGAGTACCCATCAGATACGAAGTGAGCGGCGCCAGTCGTTGGCCGTTGACTCACTACGAAAGTAGGCCTCTCTCCAATATAGGTTCCATGGGTTTCGTCTTGAGGAAGCCTTTCGGCCTCAGCTAGATTCTGCTTCTTTGTTCGCGTCTTCGTGGATATGAGAGACGAGGGCTTCTTGGAGACTGATTGCGATGGTTGGAAGTTGATGGCGCCCTGCTGCGTCAGGAGGCATGAGTGTCGGCACAACTGCAAGCCAAGCTATAAAAAAAGCTCACAGATGTTGTCTCATTCTCCTTGTTTCCACTCGAAACCGATGGTTTTTTGCGCCAGAAGAGCTGGGGATGGGAGAAGCGAGGAGCAGGTCAGTCCAAGTGTGCGGCGGACAGGCACATCGCCGAACTTTACGCACAAGGGTCTTCGCTGACGGCTTCTTCGCCTGGCCGGACTCAGGGACAGGAGAGGTGAAGATGCTGAGCATAGTTATAAGTGGATAAAGACAGAGAGGAGAAGGGATATGCTGATGATGTTTTGGATGTATCAACCGGTCCAGTCAGTACTGAGATGTGCGAGGCTACGCTTAGTCGTTTTTTGCGGGACGTGAGAGCGGAAGTGTGCTTGATTGTGTTCGCGTTGAAGAGCTAGGCGTACTGTTAGGGGAGGGAAGGGGTGCTTTGTTTGAGGAGGGGAAGGCGGTGGTTCGAGAGGAGAGGTGGTAGTCCTTAAGGAGAGACGCGTCGTTTTTGCATCCGGTTTTTTGCCAAACACTGAACCAATTGAATTGGCAAGATGCACGTGCTCTATGCTGCAAGCTGCAAAAGTACTTATCTAAGTGACAGCTTCAAAGGAGTGAAGTCCTTAGGAGAGCTTCGGGAATGCACCCGCATCAAGGTGGTTTAAGGAACAAAAAGATAGCGGAAGTGGGATTGAAATGCGCTCACAGCCTTTCCGAATAAAGACGACATCTGAGCTTTGATGACTCTACTTGGTGTATGAGAGCAGACCCCTCTTTCTTGAGGCAGGATGTTCATGAGATATCCGCCACTTCCGTGTCTGCTGTCTTCAGGTCGTCCGGGCCGGGTGCTCTGCAGCTCTCTGCGCGGATGAGCAAAACCGCCACACACCATTCCGAGTGCTGTATAGCCGTTTTAATTTGGCGCTTCTTAATCGTGTGATGCGGCATCCACATGACGTTTTTCTAGGTACAGTGACGAATGACGCGTATCATCTGCGTATGAATTTCACCAACACTTAGAGCGTTTCGCCATGAGTCGGCGCATCATTCATTATTCCACTCATATCGTATCCATTTCTCTATTAATAATTCAACAATTCGGCCTGTCATCAAAGGGATATCGCACGGACAGTCTTCTCCAATATCCGAGGAAACGGTGAGGACATGATGGTGTAGCCATCATTCCGAGCACGTAGCGTGTTTTGAACCAAAAACGAAAAGAAAAGAGACCAAAAGTGGGCCCGCACGGATCGCGCCCTGATAGTGTGACCGTCACTCACTTTGCCCGCTCCTTCCGGTATCCCTTCACCTAAAATCCATGGCTCGAAATGCAAATATCCAAACCTGAGGGAGCCTTCGTAGATTGGAGAGCTTTTCAAGATTGACAATGCTATTTTTGAGGTCTGGATGGAGATCATTGAAACCCCATCTCCCATTGAGCCTCATGCAACCATTTATGGAGCGGATTTCATATAAATCTTGAAAATTACTCCAAGACTATGATATTATTGTTGCTTGTGATGTTGTAGGATGAACCTTGCGGGGAGAGTGTACACAGAGAACAGGGGGGTAGAAAATCAGTGCGATCGCGACAAGCACGTTGAATACTCTACAAACAGTTACAAAAATTTACCGGTACATGGAGCACTACATGATGCAAAGTTTGAATTTCAGGAGAGTTGGAGTTGTCGAAGGGGAGTTGTGGAGGTAAAGCTGAGTTGTGATGAAACCTTGTAACGCGACGACTGGCATTAAAACCATGCGTCGATTTCTGCTATATTCACCCATTGGATCCTTCAAGACGTGGAGACAGCAGTGAAAATGTATCAAGTGTGCCTTCTCAATGATGCGTCTTTGTCGTCGGACACGTCGGGATTTTTGTGATGATGCCGCGATGACGGAGCAAAATGCCTCGATCGATACGGTTGTGTAGGTCGCCGGGGCCTCGTCTTCCTCAAAGCGTCACAATGTCGAGATTGTAGGCGGTATCGCGGCTCACGTGAGTGACTAGATCAAGAACCGCTTGATAGTGTCCAGAACGCTCGTGAATATGCCAAAGCCAAGTACTGTGGCATACTTTCTACGAGCACAAATCCCGTCCGCATGGATTGCAAGTCACTTTTGTTGAGAATTCTGAATCCAATTTCGCATTCGATGTGAGGGCGCGGATTCAGACTGTCTAGTCGTGGGGGATTTATTGTTCTTGATTCCCTTAAATAGTCTCCGCCATAATACCACACATATTTGTTGTATGATTATCATGACGCTTTGCCCTGTTGCCCTAGGATCAAACAAGGGTCCACAAGATTTTGGGATGCACGCGGTGTTTACCGGTTGAGATTCCAATCCATACATTCCACACTAACCTTGACACATGCACCATGTGCGCGCAAGATGTGTCAATCGGATCTCAATCTCATCTCTACACTCATATCGATCTATTGGGAGGATGGCCAGCACGACTTCTAAGCCCGACGCGTACTTGACGACATCTACGACCACCTCGGAAGGATCACCTTTGCCGTTCGATTCTGGCAAGCTATGGGCATCAGCTAGGCCCAAGAACGAGAAGAAGCCGGGTGAAACCAAATTGTTCTTCGGTGTCACGGGGGATAATGCGTTTGGTGCCATAGCATCGACTGGGACTGCTGTTGACAAGCTCGGCGACGGGGAGAGGAAGGAAGCCGTTAGGATTGCTGTCGCGAACGCAGTGAAGAAGCTCAAGGTGCGTCTCAGCGAACTCGAGTCCGCCGTTTGAATATTGACGGACGAGTATGATTTCAGGAAGCTGGCGCGAAGAGCATCGCGATTGATGTCTCTGGCAAGGATGTGGACGCTCAGTCCGCTGGTGAGCTCCATTCCTCGTTGTGTGCGGGACAACCGATTCACGCCCATGTGGCACGATCTTTAAGCCGAAGCAGCTTCCCTTGCTCTCTTCAACTTTGATCTCAAAACCAAGAAGAATGAGGAGGACGGTACCAGCCGCGCAAAGCCTGACGAAAAAGTAGCATTCCATCCCCTAGGCGGTAGCCAGGATGCCGCAAGCAAATGGGAAACTGGTCTTACCGTAGCATACGCTCAAAATCTCGCTCGAGAGGTGAATATCTCAATCCCACATCATGGTTCGTAGGAGGAGGCTTCTAAAACGCTTGATTGATTCGTATAGCTCATGGAACTCCCTGCGAACATGATGACTCCTACGGTAAGGGCGTTTATATTCTAAGGCATAGATTCAGCTGCCTTGCTCATCTTATTCCGTGCCCTTCGGAAGGCTTTCTGCAACCGGATCGCCGAAGAGTTGAAGGGTGTCGAGAATGTGGATGTCCACATCCGAGACGAGGCTTGGGCCAAGGAGAAAAATATGGCACGTCTCAATTCAAAAGCATTAGGTGCTCAGAACAAGACTAACCTAGGAAAATTCGCCGTGGAACAGAATACTTTCCTGTCGGTTACGCATGGTACAGACGAGCCTGCCAAGTTCCTTGAGATGTAGGGTCATCTTTCAACAACATTTCAGAAGTTCATAAAATTGACACGATCTTGGCCATAATAGTCACTACAAGGGTGCCGCAGACAAGTCGGCGGCTCCTGTCGTGTTCGTCGGAAAGGGCATCACATTTGATTCCGGAGGGATCTCGTTGAAGCCTTCAGCAGTAAGTCACCCTCGCTGTCCCTCTTATCTTCCCTGGACGATATTGACCTCAACGCTTACTGTTGCAGAATATGAAGCTGATGAGAGGTGACATGGGCGGTGCGGCGACCGTCACGTCGTCTGCTGTGGCCATCGCCAAGCTGAAGATTCCGTGAGTTGCCAGTCATCTTGTAGGAGGCCGCCGCCTGACTCTGAACGGTTTCTGATTACAGCATTAATCTCGTCGTGGTCACGCCTTTGACTGAGAACTTGCCCGGACCGTCAGCGACCAAGCCCGGAGATGTGTGGGTACTCTTGTCCCTCTCTCTCTCTCTCTCGGGCGAACGATCGGATTATCTAACATTCAGCCACTCAGGATATATGCTATGAACGGCAAGTCCGTAGAGGTCGACAACACTGACGCTGAAGGCCGCTTGGTCCTTTCCGGTGCGTGCTTTCATCTAAACTTCGTTACCTTGCGGTCTCACCTGGGCTATTACACGTCGTGTTAGATGCCATTTATTACGCAACGACGACTTATAAGCCAAAGACCGTCATTGATGTGGCAACGCTTACAGGAGCCATGGTTATTGCGCTAGGAAATGTCTACTCGGGTGTCTTCACCAACTCAGATGAGCTGTGGAAAGCACTGGACATCGCAGGACAGGAGACTTTCGATCGGTTCTGGAGGATGCCCTTGGATGATGAGGGCTACGGTCCTCAGATCTATGGGAGCAATGCAGATCTTTGCAATGTGCGTGTCTTGATCCGGCCAACCGATCTCGCTGCCACTTGACTGACCACATGACTCCTGCGTTCGTAGACCGGCGGAAAAGAGGCCGGATCTTGTACCGCCGCGTTGTTCTTGAAGCACTTCGTCGATGGAATTGACAAGGAGAACGCGACCATCCGCTGGGCGCACATCGATATTGCCGGCACCATGGATGTAAGTCTACATCCTGCTATTCATGTGTCTTTCTCTGATCATTATGCTCCCAGGCCACTCGCCCAGGTCCTTATCAAGCGAAGGGCATGACTGGTCGTCCTGTTCGAGCTTTTGTGGAGTTCGCTCGACGCATGGCTGCTTCTCAGCAATAGACAGAAGGTCGAGTGACCTGTTACCGTTATTGCTTGAATAAATGGCTTGAAGTGGAATAACGTGTACGGCGGTGACAGCAACCAGACCGTGAGGCGCGGAGAAATCCATTACCCCTGAGTGAGCCGCCTTGCACCTTGACTCGCAAACGCAAAGGGGGCCAGGCCAGCCCTTTCATCCTCAACCACATTCCATCATCTTCCATACACGTCCGCCTGACTCTCATCACCTGCCTTCTAACCAACGTACACAATCTATCTCTATATATCGACAACGAGTTATCCCTTCATTCACATTTCAACTCACCACAACCCCCGTAGATCTCGAGGACACCACGTCTTCTTGAAGAGATCTAGTGAACCACTCTCTCTGCTTTTATCAACTTTGTATGCAAAGCAAGCTTCCCGGCGATGTCAGATCAGCTGCAGGGAGAACCGTACACAACAATTCCACTGCCCCTAATGATCACCGATCTACACCAAAGAACGCAGTTTCAGCCGCGACTGGTGGACACGTTAGACATCCGGTTCTTGCTCGGTGAGCTTTAGTTAACTTATCCCGCCAATGAAAGATAGTTTGCTGACGCAGGTGTACTCATAGCGAGCAGTCGACATTAGAATCTATACGCAGCCTAACACTCAGCACCCTCCGCACTCAACTTCCCTCCGTATTCTCCCCAGCAGCATCACGAAATCCGAGCGCCGCGCCAGGAGTATCACCTGCAAGCCAGCACCGGTCTACGGCGTTGTCTTATGGCAGCTTTGTCGGTACGGGCACCGGGGCGATGAGGGATGACCATGCCACTATCTCGGCCGGAACGCCATGGACTGGGCCACAGAGCCTCCCAGAGAGCGATGGAGGTCCTGAGAGGATCCATTGGGCTTCGTATGAGGACGTTGCTCTCGATTCGCATCGTCGCCAGCAGAGCCGTCTGCTCCTCTTAGGTTACGACTCCAGTTTGCAGATCTGGGACGTCACGGACATTGACGCGTTGCGAGAGGTCTTGAACGTAGAAGTCGCGTCGCTGGTGCCTTCAGCTACTGCGGGTGGTGCGTGGACCGTGGCAAGCGCGGTGCCACTGCCAGCGCCTTCCGGTCGCCACCATCAGGATGACGAATACGAGAGCAGCAGACCGCTACTGGCTATTATGTTAGTCCATGCCTCGTCGCAGGTTCCTGTCCGATTTCTGATATCTTCTTATTCAGAGTAAAAGACGTCACCCAATCTCTGACCCCGTACGCACCAACAGAAGTCCTTGTATACTCGCTTCGTACGCATGCGGTCGTTAAGCGTCTAGGTGCCCCGCATTTGGACGATCCCAGGTTTGGACTTGATGCGTCATCGACTGACGGCAGCGAGCCCGCAGAAGATTACTGCAATACAGTCGAGATCATTGCTAACGCCTCGTTCGTCGCAATAGTACGTAGCTACCTCATTGATAATGAGTCCCCCATACTTATATTGAGCTTCCCAACCTATCTAGAGCACACACAGCCCACCCACAATCCACATCCTATCGGCCGCCACGCTCAACATTCTTCACACACTGCCTTCCTCATTCCTTGTCCCATCCCTCTCATCACCGGCATTCCCTCTCCCGCATCCTATTTTTGCTCTCTCCGACCGTTTCATCGCATATGCGTCTCCTCCTCCGCTCCCACATACGCGTATCCGCAACGCAGGTCCTGGCTTCCTCTCCTCGCCAGTATCGTCATCCGCATCTCCCAACATGCAGACGATTGGCAGCGGCGTGGAACTCGTTGGTACTGGTGCGAAGAAAGTCGGAGAGGCTGCGTGGCTCGGCGTCAAGGCGCTTGGGGGCCTGGCGTACGGGGCAGTCAGCCAAGCTGTCGCACCACCTCAACCACCGCCTCCACCGGTTATGTCACATCAACAGTCTATGTTCTCGAGGAGCGCTCCGACTGGAGGCATGAGCAGTCTTTCGCCTGGTACTACGCCTGGTTTGATGACCCTTGGATCGCCGTCGCTTAGCCCCCTAAGCCCCTTGGTCTCTACACCAGGAAGCGGCGTTCGACGGGGCACACCAGGAGATAAATCTGTGCTCAGTCCGCCCATGGAAAGCGGTTATGTCATGGTGCTTGACCTGGCACCCTTGTTGGGAGCAAACGCGCCGAGTAGCCGACTAACACTAGATGCTGTTGCCGCACAGCCCATTCCACTAGCGCACTTCCTCGCTACAGCATCTTCAGCGCACGGAACAACGACTTCAAATGCGCCCGCGGTCCAAGCCCTGAGTTTTTCTCACTCTGGGACAATGCTATGCGTTTGCGACGTGTCCGGCCACGTCTCCAAAGTCTTTCAGATCCGCGGAGGTCTAAGGGGACTTCGACACTTTTCCGCTTCTGCTTCTGGTGACGCGAGCCGGCGACCCGCAAGCGCAAGCGGTGGCGCAGGCCCAGCATCTCCCACCAGCCGCAGCGCCAGTCATTCTCGAGACCGTCGAAGGTCGTCCGGCGCTTCCTCCTCTACAAGCTCGAATATCAGTTCGCGCGGGTCGCCAGCAACGGCTAGCGATTCAGTATGGCACCTCTACGACCTCTATCGCGGCAACACCAGCGCCCGGATAGAGAGCATCTCTTGGTCGCATGATGCTCGATACGTTGGGATTAGTACCGCCCGCGGCACGTTCCACATTTTCGCAATCAATCCTTACGGTGGAAAGCCTGATGCGGAGTCTCACTTGGGTGCCAATGGTGGAAAGGTACGGAATCCGGTGGAGTTGATGCCGCTTGGCGTGACTGTGAGCCCGATTGAGAGGCTGAAAGCTGTGGTGGTGAGCGGTGCTACCGGGGCTGGGGCTGGCACCGGTACGGCAGGAGTGAAGGAAGCAGAGAAGCTAGTCCCCATTTGGATATTCGTCTCCCCCAGTGTTAGTCGAGCGTCAGCACTATTGGCCCCAACCCCTCCCAGAGACGGAGGAGTGCCTCAGCAGTCGGCTGCACGAAGCCAAGCACGAGGACTCAACCGGGCTGTCTCGGAATCATTCGCATCCTCGACAGCTGTGACGAAACGAGGTTTCCAGGACATCCTTACGTTCTCATCATTGACCGGACAGCTGATGTTACGGAGATGTACACTCTACCCCGTCATGTCAACCAACCCGGCGGATCCAAATGCAACCGTCAAGGGGAGAACGCCTTCGATCTCCTCGGAGATGAGTCGTTCTGGAGTCAGCATGATGCTGAACTTGATGGGTGGGGCTGGGGCAAACTCGGGAAGAGATGATAATGTGGGGCTTAAGGCAACGGACTCGTTGATTGCGAGTTGGGATTTGAGGAAGGAAAGGGGCTGGGGGGAGGTCAAAGAGGCCTTCGGCAGTAATGGGAACGGTGGCCATGTCACCAAGGCGGCGTCCCCTGCGCATTCAACCTTCAGTGGAAATGCAGGGACCAAGTAAGTCGTTACTCTCATTTCCTCTTGCGAGATGATGATCTAATGCTTTGTTACCTTGGGATCTAAGTACGCTATCACAAGCTGAGCTGTCCACCAGCTCTCGATCACCTAGGATCCTACCTCCGCCTGTCTACGCCCAACATCAATTCAACTTCTTCGCCCTGCGCGAGGACTGTGACTGGCAAGCATTGCTACGCCGTGCGCGTCTGGACATCCCGACCCGGCGCATCGAGGTGAGGAAGGAAGTGGAGATGTCTTCACAAGGCTTGCTGCCCTCCTCATTGGGAGAGCGGTCGATGAACATCATGCGAGGGACCTCGGACATACACGAGACGTTCATGCAAGGCACCCCATCGGATCACGGGGGCAGCGTCCTCGGCACGTCGTCCTCGAATCCAATCGCGTCTGCGATCGGCACAGAACTTGAACCTCAGTCAGCACCTGCAATCATCCCATCGTTCCCGAACGCCTATTATCCCACATCTGCCATGGGATTGTCGTGGCGGGGCCCGGTGCGAAGTGTCGCCGCTGGGATGGCCGATGGGGTGAACGAAGGGATCGGACGAATCAAGAGCCAGGTCAGGAAGGCGAGGAGGGTCTCGCAGCCTCCAGGAAGGCAGGGCCAAGCTCCGTCGCTTGTATTCGAAGAGGACGAAGAAGAAGACGAGGAGTTTGCCAGCCGTAAGATGCAGGATACGATCGTCCCGCGATCGACGTCGTCGACGAGCGTCAACAGCTCCAGCCCAGAGGCGACGACCGACGGCTTGCTGAATCCATCCTCTGGCGGCCTAGAAGACACTTGGGGCGACGAGGAGATTTCGAAGGCTTTGGCAGAGGAGGCACGGTTCGATGATATCCGAGTGGCCGGGTTTATGCTTGAGGAGGAGGAGGAGAGGAAGAAGAAACTCAGGCAAGGTCAGATTGCTGCTGTCACATCTACCATGAGCAAAGGAGGGTCGAAGTAGAAGAACACGCTAGCGCTATGAGATCCGAAAGGGAAGGGAGAATCTTACACCATCTACGCTCATTTAATTGCAACTGTATACTTTCGTTCTCGAGTTTGAATCGCACGTCCTGCGTCTGGCAATGTGTCCAGTCACATATAGTGATGCTCTTGTATATATTGGTATAGAATGCACGAATTTAGCTATCAGCAAGAAGTGTAGAATTCTGTCATAGCGATCTGTCTGTGATGTATATTACATGGCATCTGCTTGATAAAGTTGTTGCAGTGAAGGCAGTCCTACGGTTGGTTGGCTTGAACCCATCCATTACTAAACATAAAATACAACTGATTTGTATCCAACAATCAACACCCAGGCACCCTGTGGTAGAAACTCGTTTGTGCGATGTGCCTAATGTTAGCGCCGGGACAGGTCGCGGCTCCTGGCGTCAGACGGCCGAGGAAATTGAGCGAACTTCAAACACGGACGACGATCTCTCCCTCCGTATGCCAAAGGCCAAGCTATTATCACTGACCCGAGTGTCGCCGCTCTAGTTATTCGACGGGCCGTCTCCCAACTCCCATTCGTCCCGTGCTCTTTCACTAAAATCGATCAACACACGATTGCCCTCCCGCTGTTTTCCACTCGCCCATGGGGGAGGCAAATGGTAATTCGGATGACCATGAAAAACGTGTAACACAATATTGGGTTGCGCATGACTAAAGCGCGATCATGTCAGGAGCCTTTGAATCAGCCCACTAGTGAAATTTTCTCTCTCGGAACCAACCATTCCCTCACGACTCTGACTCGCTCGCAAAATGTTGGCAGCTCCTTTTGAATCCTCCCCGTCGCCCAAAATAATTGAGGATGACCATGACACCAGTCTGTCGCCATCCAACCCCTGTATGGCTTCTCGCCGCCATGTTCCACTCGATCCCTCTCATCAGCATCATTGGGAACCAAGCACTCCTTCTCGTCCTTTGGGTCTTCCTCCCATTGGAACCCCTCACTGGCTTCACCTTCATTGATCTGGACCTCTTCCCATCCATACCCCTCCCTCTCTTCCTTGAGGCACAGTCCAAAATTCCTCTCAGGGGATTTCCAAGGGATTGCGATCTGCTTCCCTAGCGTCGGCTCGTCATGCCATCTGAGGAACTTTGGCGGGGCAGAGGTAAGCATGACGGCAGTGATTCCAAAGTTTCCGTGGAGACGGAGGTAGAGGTCATTGTAGCGGGAGGGACTCATAGGAGCTGAGTGAGAGGTTGAAGAAGGGTATGAAGATACTTTGAGAAAGTACTCGGAGGTGGTGGGTGGTGGCCCATCCATCGCGCCTAAAGCTAGGAGAGAGTGAGGATGATTCGAATGATTATCTGTTCAAGGACGATTGCACGAAGATGATATAGTGAATTGATGATTGATCGAATCATTCTCTATGTGGGATCCGGATTAGAAGCGTAGAGGGCAAATCCCCATTTGGGATGTCGGGAAAATATCTTTTGATCGCGACATGAAGGTCGTAAATAAATCCGGTTGGAAGAGACAGAGCAGCTGGATGGATGTCCTTGGGGTGATTGACGGATGGCTTATACGAAGCAACGACAGAGATTGAACCTGACGATTGAATCCTTCAAGTTGCTAATCGCGCAGAGATTAGGGCCCGCTCGAGTGAATAACATAATACGGAATGCAAACTCTCGTCGATATCGCGGGGGTAATCTAATGCGCCACCTTTCAGATAACAGGCTGGTGGTGAGACTCGTGCATCAGCGCCCTTGTGCTCAGCTAGCAAGTATAGCAGGTCGGGGGCCACCATGCTACAGCCGCGCTTTGAAGAATCAAACCAGCGACCAAACCGGATCTATATTGAGTTTCTGTCAGCGTACCAGTTTGTGGTTTGCTGGGTGCCCAAGGTATCTATGGCGCGGCTAAAGGACACGATCTCCGCGGTGCTTGCCATGGACCAACTCCGTAACTAGGACAGAAAGTCTTGCCGACTGCCGACACCACTCTACAAGTTGACTGAGAAATAATGTCTTCTCAAATTTTGTCATGGCTCCGGTCAATGGTGCACTGGGTACAAACAGAAATAATGGAATGTGTCGTGAACGACCCTCACCGAAATGACTAACATAGAGTGAAACTTACGTAGTCGGGGCGGTGGTCAGCATTGGTCCACTTGACTCACTTCTGAGTCGGACATTCCCATGGTAGAGCACAGCATCTGGCGCACAATCATTATCGCAAACGGAGATTGCTCGACGGCAAGGGTCGCTTTGAGTTCTGTCATTGACTTTTTCGTAAAGAAGCCGCTCCCACCGCCCTTGATTCTGTCGCTGGGAGATCAGCGGGGGATAGAGGACAGAGCCTGGAAAAAAAAAATGAAAAAAAAAATGAAAAAAAGACGTACTGGCATGGCAAAGTTTTATCTGTGACACGGACAATAGCTATCTGGTTGCTAGACATTTGGGTTGAAGTGGCCTGCGCCTCCGAGTTGGAGCCCTCGTTAGATAAGCTGTAGCTCATCGGCGCGACACTGGCGGGCTGTGCTGTTGGTTGGATACTAGGAGAGCGCGTGGGTTCGGACGTACAGGATTGGTGTCGCAGACAGCATATCTTCCACTGCCTTCACTTCAGAGTCTGACATATCCAACACCAAACAAAGCTGCTGGCGGCGGACGGTCATACTAAATGATGATTTCCCATTCACGAGGCTTGACTTCAAGGCCACCATTGATTTTTTGGTGAAGTGTCCTACCCCGCCACCTCTGAGCCTGCAAGAACCACGTCGGAAGGGATTTTGCGGCAAAGAGCGAGTGACTTACTGGCACTGCGTTTTTTCCATGGATTGCTCCTTGAGCTCGCCAGAACTAGAAAGAGAGCCATCTTGAAGGTTGGAAGAATCCAATGTCGGACGATGGATTACTTGTGGTGTTAAAATAAGATCTGCAGTCGGGGGATTTCGGACGAGTGAGGAATTCAACCCGGGGCGATGGATCGGGGGTGGAGTATGTATGAGACTTGTAGTTGGATCTCCTTGACTTTTTGAAGAGGTCGGAGATGAGCGATGAATTCCCGGTGGGTCGAAGGTGAGTGCTGGACGGGATACTGTAGGAGGTAGAGCAGTAGGTGGAGTGCTGGTGGTTCCATTACTGTCGGACATGTCAGTGAAGAAGATATTCGAGAGTGATAGGCCAGCAAGGTGGCACCTACCACGCCGAAGGCTGTGAGTCACCAAGCTTCATCTGCGCGTCCAAGAACATCTGCTTCTCTGTCGAGCTAGTTGGGGGCCATGCTACCAGTTGCGCAACGAATAACTTTCGGGCTGGAATGCACCAAGTTTGAAGCTGGTAGAGGAACGAAGTTGTCTCATCTGGCGCTAATTCACCCGTCGTGGGCGTGCTGTTCAGTGATCGGAAATGGGATGTGGTGTAAGCGACATACCATGCCATCAAGGCCTTCATCATAACAACTCACATGGTATGGATTCCTTCCACCATCTGAGTCAGCTGAAGCGCTGCCGCATCATCGAGACCGTGAATCGTGCACAGCTGTGAGCGTAGGATTGCTTGGTGGAACTTGGACATCGTCGCGGCGAGCGCTGCTTGAAATTTTGAGATTGTTGCAGCGCTAAGCACCCCTTTCCCTCCCCCACTTATGCTAAAAGGAAACTTCAGTGACGTCCCTCCGGGTGCTTTTCCACGATCTGTATGACTCACGTGCAGTTTGCATGATCAAGTACTGTCTTCGCGGTTATCTGATCTGTGGAGGAGGTAGTCGGCGTGGTAGCTACTGGGCCTGAAGGGGCCGGGCTATAATGGAAAGGGCTAATCAGCGCATGCCTGAGTAGATATGTATCATATTATTGCTCAAAATGCGCACCAGTATTTCGGTTGGACGCTACCGAGGGACTGTGTGAGGCTGAGAAAATGACTAATCTCATCACTGCTCGCCAACGACCAGGTCTTTAAGGCATTAAAAAAGCCCTGACGGGCGTCTACACAACACTGCTGTAGCATGCCATCAAACGCTGTCTGATCAACATCAGTCATCGCCCGTCCAAAAGGAGAACTAAGTCAGGAAGAATGGTACACAGAGTAAGCCAGGGACGGTGTATAGACTTGAAAATGGCGTCCAGACGTACACGGGCTGATAGGAGTTCATAAGGTGAGTGAGAGTTGTGACCTCGACGTCTGACCAGCCCGCCTGCTGACACAAGGCCTCCCGGGTCATCATCAGCCTGAACGCCGACATTCTCACTGGTAAGGAAAAGCTGGCGAGCTGAGTGGTGTTGAAGACACCAGCCCCTCCTCCTACGAGTCTAAGACCGCCCATAATGTGAGCAGCTTCAGCAAAATACGTGGCTGTGATGTGAAACTTTACCCGCAGCTTTGCAGTTGCTGGTCTGTCGGAAAGGTCTTAGGAGGTGGAGGGCTGTAACGAAGAGTGGTCAATATAAACAGAACTGAGCACGACCCCGGAAAGCGCACGCACGGAGGAGGGCGGCAAATGACTGTAGTGGCTGGGCTAAGCAAATGCAGGTCGGCACCGGGCCATAGAACACGACACGACGTCAGACGTACCAAGTGGGCGGTTGGTGGCAGCTTAACCCTTCAATAATCGTGTTGAAATGGGCTCTCTCAGCCTGAATCGAGCCGGGGAAGTTGCTCAGCAAAGAAATGGAGGCCGGCCTCTGACCCACGCATTCAGCAGCTAATAATTGATCGAACATAGGCCAATCAGTGGCCGCCACGCAGCCTGAGGCCGGTCGACTAAAAACGTGAATTTAACCTTTCGGAGTGGCAGCATGGCTAGGAAAGTAATGAGCATACATAACGTTTGGGCTATTCATGCTATTGTTGATGACCGCGGCTTGTGAATCGGGAAGGGTTTTCATGGCACACAACTGTGAACGGACCACCACAGCGCGGAAAGGTGAACTGCCTAAAGAGAAAAGCCTCGCACAGGCTTGTAGAGTGGCATCAGGGATACCAAGGCCGCCTCCAGGGTTTCTGCATTGTCGGTCGCGCTCAAGACATGTATTAAATCAGGGTCAGATTGTGAAAGCTGAGACTCACGTGCAGCTTTGCATGATCGCAAGACTTAATTTCGCCGGAGTTGATGGCCTTGGAGCCAGCATAATAATATATATCAATGGGCCATCAAATAGAGCGAATCTGCGCCAAATTTCATACTGGGTGGGTGGCGCGCTGCTGAAGTGGCATAGGGCGAAGTTAATAACTCTTCTATCTAACGCGAGGATGTTGAAGCGTACCAGGAGATCGGCCTTATTCCTTTGGTCAGACTTGCATCCTGCATAGTGAAATCGTTGATCTCGGCCTGACTGCAGTTCGGAAAAGCCTTCACGTATGATATGAAAGACGTTCTTGTGCCTGTGTCCATCCCGCACATCGAGAAAAGATATTGCGTCTCGTCAGCCGCGCTCATGCACCCCCCCTGTCTCGGGTAGCCTGGAATGAAGCATTCAAAACGAAGCGGGATACTTGAGATGAAGAGAATTCCTCACAAGATACGCATGGAGTCGAAGGTGGAAATGGAGAAGGCGGCTTCAGAGATAGATAGGTTTTTATTGTTGCAATACGCCTGGCGTTCAATCGCCTGAGTGAAGGCTGTCATGCCAACGATACTGGCACTCAAGTTGAAGATGTTCATCCCTTGTGGTGTGGCCCCACCCGGACCTCCACTGAGCATCCTTGAGAGAGGTGTCAGAGATGGTTGAGTCTCGAAGAGGGCTTGGGTTAGCTCTGTTCTTGCAATGGTAATCTGGCGGCGGAGGCGGTGGTGATTGATGCAGAAGTTGGGTGAAAATGACACTTGAAAAAATTGGTCCAAGGGAGGTGATCTTCTTGACGTCGGTAATCTTTGTGATTTCAGTAATACTTATCCAATTCTTGAAGAAATTGGTGAAGGCATCGCAGCAACGTTTCTGGTGGCTGCGATGGACATAAGCTATCAATAGCCTTGGTCGCATCAGCCGACTTAGCACGCACTGTAGCTGAACTTCGAATGTGGGTCCCTGCGTCGTTTGAGGTCTCAGCGTTGGTTTGGTACGTGTTGGAAAGGTAGTTGACGCTGGGAAAGTAGCACGGCGTGCGGGCAAAGGAGTAGCAGCGTCGATGGGAGATATCACGTAGGGACTCAAGGCAGCCAAGAAAAGAAGGAGCAGTGTGTTGGCCCTCATCTGTCCAGTGTATACAATGAACTTCCGAGATTTGTGTAAAGCAGTACGTGGTACGGTGGCTTGAAGCAGAGACAGGATGGAGACGGAAAGGAGAAGAGCGAACGCTCTCGTGTAGTCATCGCCAGATGTCCCCATCTGAAACACTTATACACTTACGCTAAGAGGTAGTTATTGTGTTTTATGTTGTAATGCGTCTACCCTCAATCGATATTCGAGTTGTTTTCCATCTACAAGATAGCAATAAGACTGGAAGTGCATGGTACGTTCAACGCACTGTGGAGTGAGAGTGTAAAGGTAGTCAATATCGTTAACGTCGCTCTCGTCGCTCGTCTAATTGGACGTTACGTGGCTCATACTGGCTGCGCGTTAGTCTGCTATCAGCATGAGCCCGTGCAGTTCCGCTTGACCTATATGGCGGTGATCTTGAACAACTGCTTCTTGTCTTCTTTTCATATTCGGGTCGTGTGAAACGCTCGTCTGTTCGAAGTGGTTCAGACGACCTAGATCTCCTTCGGCTGTGGGCGGTCGGAGTTCGAGGTCTGTCACGACGAGACCTGTCGCGGATGGGCGACCGAGATCTTGTTCTGGACCAATCGTACAGCCGCTCTGATCGTCGATCCTTCTCAGTTGCCTTCTGTGCTCGCTTGGTTTCTTTTTTTAGCCTCTTCTCTTCCTTAAGGCGTCTCTTCTCCTCCTTCTCGGCCGCTTTCTTCGCAGATTCTTCTTCAAGTTCAGCTGGATCCTTGGCGGTGGAGCTCGCGGAGGAAATAGCGGAGCGGTTCGCAGGTGCAAATCCCCTAGTTGAGGAGATATGTGGTTCAACAGCATCTCAAGGGTTGATTGATGAGCCCAGCCGCTTACAGCGCGACGGCCAAAGCGTCTTCTTCTGCCTCTTTGATCTTCCGTATCTCCTCCCTCCTTTCCGCTTCTGTGTCTTTCGCTTCACGTGCGTACCAGTGTACATCCTTGTTCTTCTGCCAGCGACCGGTCGGCGCATTGATAGAGTGGCCTAACAATTTGAATATGAACCAAATAGCAATCCATAAGCATTGGACCTATCGAGCACTTCAAGACCATGGCTGCACACCTAAGTAATTCTGTCAAATGATGTTGAGCCGCATCCATTAGCCGGCTTGTCCAGTGAGCCACAGAGCTATTTGACCGCTCTTACCTCTCTATCCTTGTCCGCGCTCACATCACTCCATTTGAACTCGGCTGCTCCTCCTCGTGTTCCTCCTCTGGTTTGTGTATACATTAGCACGTGGGTTTTGGATCTGGAGCCGGAGCGAGCTGACGAGTTTGGTAATGCCGGTGGTTGTAGGTGAGATTAAGTGTCGTCGGTTTCCTGGGATGCGACTCTACAATCATGTCAACCAGACGCCGCCGCCCTATCACTCAACCGCCTCACAGCTCTGGAAGACATCTCAAGGGCCTTAGATCTCTTATAATTGACCCATCCCAGATTCCGTCAGCCGTGGATTATGCTTGGGAGGACCAGTCCAGATGGCTTGATGCTCCATATTTCACCGCTGGATTGCATGATGACATTCACATTCCATCAGTCTCAACAGACTATACAACGATAGATCGAGGTGCGTAACTGTGCCCACTTCCAAGCAGCGGTGGTCAATTGTCTTCACAAATTGTAGGTAACTCCTCGCCGCGATTGCTTCGAATGTCGTGTTATTCCATTCCCGCCAGCGCGACACTGGCCATCACCAGCTCAGTCCCGATTGGCTTTATATTCCAACCATTTGCGGATCAGGGATCAGGCGAAGAGTCTGTACCGGAAGTTAGCTATCAAGACGAGGCGCCTCCAAGATGCCAGAAATGCTTAGGGTACATCAATCCTTGGGTGACATGGACCGCTAGCGGCCAGATATGGATATGCAATCTTTGCAACGAGCGGAATGAAGGTGATAAGATAACTCGATTTCCTGTCATGACGCTCACCCCCACATTTGTAGTTCCAGCGGCGTTGTTCTCCCCTCTCGATCGTCTTGGTCGACGCGCGGATAGTTCTAAGCGCCCAGAGCTGAATCGAGGAACTGTCGATTTCCTGGTCACCTCCGAATCCAAGTATCACGCAACGCAACCTCTACCGCGACTTCTGCCTTCCTTTGTATCATCACCAGGGACGCCTCTCAAGTCCATCGAAGAACATGATATGCGAGCGCCAGTGCCAATGTCAACGCTCTTCGTGATCGATGTCAGTTTCATGGCATCTTCGTCCGGGATAGTTAGGTCAATCTGCGACTCCATTCGGTACGCACTGTACGGGGCTCCCCCAAACGAGGTCTCCACCTCAGCAGGGACCGCAGTCGCCGATCCGGCGATGCGCGTTGGCTTCTTGACTTTCGACTCTACCCTTCACTACTGGACTCTACCTGTGAGTTCACGACTTGACGCTTGACTCGGAAGATCAATCGCTAAATCCCCTCTTCACCATTTGAGGAAGTCGGATAGGTCTTTGAACCCATCAATGTGTATCGTGTCGGATATCGATGACGTATTTGTACCGCTACGGGAAGGTATTTTTGCTGATCCTGTAGAGGCAAGGTGGGTAACAAGCCTTGTGGCTGACATGTGTAATGTAGGCTTAGAAGACATTCGTTCAGATCTACCATCGAAGCTCTGTTGGATTTAATTCCTAATACATTCGAGGTTTACTCGTCACCGCACGTTGCTGCAGGAGCTGCCATCCGTGGAGGGTTGGCTGCACTGGTACTTCCCACCTTCACAACCGCTATAGCACCACCGAACTGATTGAAGGCATCCCCAGTCGCGAATTGGTGGTCAGATCCTTCTTTTTCAATCTTCCCTGTGTTCCTATGGGCCCGGCCTTCTTGTGCCCCGCGGCGAGTCTGAACTTGCAGGCACCGCCAAGGAACACACTCTCTTCGTCCCACAAGATCCATCATGGAGCGACCTTGCAGAGGAGTGCGCCGAGTCTGGCGTAGGTATAAATGCTTGGGTATTCCCTGAGAGCTTTGTGGATGTTGCGACTGTAGGTCAGTGCTTGGGACCCAGCTGACTTGAAACATTAAACTAATGGAATCAACTGCAGGCGCCCTAACTTCTACGACGGGAGGTGAACTGTTTTTTCATCCCCGCTACAACATCACGCGCGACGAGCAGGTCCTAAAATCAGAGCTCGCAAGGATCCTTTCTCGAGCGACTGGCTATAACTGCTCCATAAGGGTCCGGTGTTCTGATGGTTTGCATTCCCTGGCTCGCTTTCACCCAACTTAGACCGTAACCTTCTCTCTCTACAGGTCTCCATGTATCACAATACCTCTCCTTGATATCCCAGCCCACAAATGAGACAGCCGCGCCGGGAATTATCGGTGCGGATACATCTATCTCTGGCCTGATCACCCACAACGGGCATGGGTCTGGCCCGTCCGGTGATCTGGATGACCGAGAAGACGTTTACGTTCAAGCAGCGATCCTCTACACGAGCGTTTCCGGTCAGCGGAAGGTAAGGGTGTGTAACATGAGGCTGGGGAGACCGAGCAGGATGGTAGGTAATGTGTTCAGAGGTGCCGATATGGATGCGGGCGTGACCCTACTTCTAAAAGAAGGTGCGTATTGACTGTCCAGCATGAGTCTTGGGCTATCCTAATTCCGTATCGCTTGGAATACAGCTGCACTGTTGACGCCAAGCAGAACACTTGCGGAAATACGAGCGAGTGTAACACAGAAGCTTGTTGATCTCTTAACCGCCTACCGAAAGTACTGTGCGGCGGCGGTGCAGACAGATAAGGTAAGCCAAGCGCAAGTGACCCTTATCGCTTGACCTGATACGAAAAATATGATTTCATAGCTCATCCTTCCAGAGAGCTACAAACTTCTACCGGTTCTGGGAAATGCGATGCTGAAAACCAAGGCTCTGAAAGGTACGTCAGTTCACTATTCTTGCCTCCGCAGATCGCAATATCTGAATTCAGTCTCTAGGCGGCTTCGTGTCCTCTGACGTGCGGTCGTCAACACATCATCATATCTTGTCTGAGGGTGTCACGCCAACCATATCTCGACTTTATCCACGGATCATATCTGTGCATAATTTACCACAGAAAGTGGGCATACCAGACCCAGGAACAGGACGGCTGACCCTAGCATACCGCACTCCAGCGAGCTATGCGTATCTAGAAGCCGACGGCGCATACCTACTTGGTGCGTTTCGAAACGAAACATCTGTGCCCGACCGCTTCTAACTTTTTACATACCCAGACAACGGTGAAGTGACAATTTTATGGCTAGGAAACAGTGTCTCTCCTCAAATCTTGTTAGACCTGTTTGGTGTGGAGGATTGGGACACGCTCGGCCCATCCCTAGTGGGTGAACCCACATCTTCTTCTTACAAGACAACTCATGATGCTCGTGCATGAAATAGTCACATCTGCCTCGCTCACAGACGCTACTTTCAGTTCAAGTTCGTAACCTCATCGCACATGAGGAAACTCGACGAGGTGGCCGTGTTGTACCGTTTGTCATCGCCCGCCAGAATTTGGACGCCGCCGAACTCGAGTTCGGAAACATGCTAGTAGAGGATGCGAACAACGACGGCTTGTCGTATGCAGATTGTAAGTGGCAGTCTCTTTCAGTAGAGCTCGCTGAAATGTTTACTGCTTCCGCGGTCGCAGATATGTGTCATGTGCACAACATGATAGTCGAGAGGGTGAGAAGTATAAGGGGCGAGGCCGTCTCAGTAATGACTCGCTGATATTCTTCTCGCAGCTCACGAAACCAACTGGATGGGGCCTGTTCTCAGACTAAGTCCAAGAGTTCGCTCAAAACCTTCACAGATCCTCTTTGGACTTTCTCGGCACGACGCAAGCGTCAACTTCCCTCTCCTGATGGCCCGTTGAAAGTCAATCATATCAGTTACTCATTTGTCCTCGATCAACCTTCTTTCTTCATTGATCGTTACCTTGATTTCGGACGTTACTACATATTCCCCATTGATGGAGTTATCATCTTGTTTTTAAAGAGTCCAACCCCTTTGAAAGTCGCACCCGGCGTCACGCATACCAGGAGGTAACTCAACGTTTGGTGCCATGTGGTGCAGTACAACATGGCCTTTCCCACCCCCTCTTTTACTCGCATTTGTGTTCACAGATGGCCAGCTGCACCCTCTGGCTGAATAGATGGATGCATGCGTAATACATTATGGTATGAAACATTATTCTAGCGCGTAGCCCCTTGATGGGTAAGTGTTTCAGCTCCGCCCCCAAGCTTGCGGTAAGGTACTCATTCTCGTCACGGCATGACAGCGATCCACCCTTCATCCTTCAATCTGATTTGAATCATTTCTGTCTTCAGCCCTTGCGCATACTCTTTTCGCTCACTTCGTCCATTTGAATCATGTTTTTCGATACACTGTTCCTTGTTCTACTGGCTGTCTTCTTCCCTTTCATCTTCACTCCCGTACATAGCAGCACCGTTCTTCCCAGGGCCGTACATCCTGCTGCCATTTTTCCAACAGCAACTACGCATGCAACTCGCACTAGTCCGACGCTCCGGCCTCAGACGACACATGCACCCCGCTTTGACCTCCAACCGTAGTATGTGCTCTGCAAGAGTGATGGGTTTAAACGAGGGAGTAACCAATTTACGCATCCCATAGCCACCATAAACGCGGCATGTGGGACTGGGCCACCAAGTTTACGAACGCTATGAAACAGATCACTCACATAACCGATGTCAAGAGTGTCACAGAGATAACGCAACTTGGATCGAAAATCACAGATGCAGGCAAAACCATCGCCACCGGAGTCACCAGTGTTGGCAAAGTTGTTGCTACCGGTGTCACCAGCGTTGGTAAAGACGTCGCCACCGGAGTCACTAGCGCGGGTAAAACCATTGCCTCTGGTGTCGTCATGGTCACCGACGACATCAAGTACGACACGGTGCCAACGCTAAACCAAGCCGCTGCTGTCGTCGGGAACACTCTTATGCTCAAGGTCGCTGACCCTATAATAAAACCGTTCAGCAAGATCGTAGACATGGTCAAGGCAATGATAGCACCGGCACAGGGACCCGACTATCACTGCAAGTGAGAATCCGAACGTGCAGCCCAGGAAATGTCCAAAAGCTAACAATATCCTACGTTCATCTTTCAAGGATTTCCGGTGGTGGTCCTGGTGTCTACAATAACACGCCACAGGCAATGCATGTCTTCAATCTGAGCGCAACGATCGTCGGTATGACCGCATTCACCCAAGCCGTCGAGCGTCAGGGGTATTGTGGCAACAAAAACCTGAGCGATTCCGAGGCAGCCTTTTTTACCGCGGTCTTCGACTCTATGCTTATCTTGTGAGGAACACACGCTCCTGCCTCTCCCTCACGTTTCTCAGGTCAAATTCTTCGCTCATCTCGTCCCTCCCTAAGGCCACCGGACAACGGCGGGTGCATGAGCGCGGCCGACGAAGCGCAATATCTTTATACGATGTGCAGCATGTCTGCGACCACAAGAAAGTCTTTCATCCAATACGCTACGATATTCCCAAATTGCAGTCAGTCGGAGATCAATGAGATCACTATCCAGGATGCGGCTCTGACTGAAGGGATATCTCCGATCTCCTGGTATGTTGCTATGCTATTTCGAAGCGTTGAATAGAAAAGTGTCCTGATCACATCATTCTCGCAGCGCAAAACCTCCACAGTACGTCGTTCAGCTTCAACGGCTTCACTGTCAATATTGACCGCCTCCTTGCTACTCGATTGTAGGCCGCCGATTCCCGTGAATCTGACCATCGCGATGATGCAAAGCTGCACGTCAGTTCTATTAGTCTCTGCTTTTGATTCCGATTAAATGATCTCATTGACGCGAATCGAATCACGCAGGGTCCTGGGAGGCGGTCAAGGTGTCAACAATACCTTGGTAAAAGGCTATACAAAGCTTTTCTCCCAAGGTAGCTCTCCCTTCTACACGATGATGGTCCGCTCGCTGCTCTGCAGTGAGAAAGCCTTTACCGACTCGCAGGCTACTAGCATCAATAATGCCATGAATAGTGCCAATATCATGTACGCTTCCTTTCCTCTTCCTGGACCGACTGAATTTCCACTTACTTGAAAGCCCGTCTCCCACCTTAATAGTAAGCTGGAAACTGGGTGTACGGTGGCTTCCGAATGGCCTACCCTCGACCATATGTTGGCCGCCGAATGCGTAGGGCAGAGATCGTCATTCGTCTCCCTAATGAGCAATTTCCCTGGCTCGACTCCAGCTGAAGTATCCCATTTCAACGCTACCATCGCCACGCTAGGGTGTTACCAATCGGCCGCATGGTATGTCTATACGCCACCTGGTGCGGTAGAGATCATGGTTCCCGAATAACATGTTCACGTTCTGCTCTTTCAGCCCCACTCCAACGATTGTCTGCCGCACCAAGCCGTACGTGTAACATTGGGTAGCTCTAAGTTTTTGCATACTTATGATGATGACCTATACTTTGGTAGTCATGCAGATGCACAGCAAACTCCCAATGCGAAGGCCTTCCCGACAGACCAGCAAATACAAAGCTGCCTGTGAGTCTTTAGCCTTGTCACATCATACGTTAGGAAACGCACCCCGTGAACTCAAATGTTATTCTATAATATCCTTTCATTCTTTAGACTTACAGGCAGCGGCGCTGGGGTCTTGAGTGCCACTCAGCTCGCGAGCTTCTCCCTGCCTGTGGGAATGTCAGCTTTCAGACTGATGGTGACCCGCGAGGCGTTCTGTCAGCAGGCCGGCTGGTCAGACGTTGAGGTCGCCACGCTCACTCGGATCTTGAATTCCTACCAGCCTGTGTGCGTCCTTGGTCTATCATCCTCCGCAGGAGGATACCTACGTTGGAGCGGCCGTCCGCCTGCTTACCGCTGTTGCGTTATTCCTTCTTCGTTTAGTAACCCTCTTGGACGGGCAATGACAGATGCAGACCAGACCACATTCGATGGCATGCTGCAGAATTACTGTGTAGACGCCCGACAAGGCTTCTATAATGCCTTGAAGACGTGGCCGACAGCAAGCAGTGATGAGCTCAGTCATTTCAACATTCTCGTACAGTCCCTAGGTAGTTCCCAGCCAAAATACTGGTGCGCCCCTGATGATATGTCGACTCTGGATATATAATAAGACCTTCTCGTTCACAGCCCAGCCCCTGGAGGACCAATAGCGACCACACCGATTATCTCGTCCGCGAATGTCGCCAGTCAGATTACTACACAGACAGTACTTGATCAAGCAAACTGCACGTGGGTAAAAGTACCGAGGATCAGATGCGGACATGACTGATTTCGACCACGGAATGTCGCTCACAATTAGCATAACCGGAGGAGGGCAGGCTGTGCTGAATAACGCCACGATCGCCAAATTCCAAACAGCGTTCGCGGTGACGATGTCCAAATTTCATCAAGCCATTTTACGCTCTCAGCTTTGTACGCTCAAGGGTCTGACAGATGCGGGGGCGCTTCAGCTGACACAGATGGTGGAGAGAATCAGCACCGTGTAAGTTGACCGTGGCGAAAGCACTCTATGGCGTACCCGCTTACACTTCTCATCTCTGAATAGCACGCCTTCGACGGGAGCATTGACTCCAGATGAAACTACATCTTTCCTCAGTCAGCTTCAGACATGGTGCCTCCCAGCCCGACAAATATTTGTTGCGCAACTAGTAGCATGGCCCACCACTAGTTCGGCAGAGAAGAGCAAGTTCATGGACGCACAAACGCAGCTCGGTGACTCGCAGCCTGCCGCATGGTATATACTACGCCATTATGTCTTACTCGGCCTTCTTTGATGAACATCTCGCTCACATTGACCGATGCTCTACAGTGCTGCTGCTGCGGCTACTGGCACTACTTCCGCACCTCCCACGATTTCCCGCCCGCCCCGTCCCACTCTGACATATACTCCACCCACAATTCATCGAGGCTCTCCCAACTTAGCACCAACTCCGGATGCTTTGCCTACGACACCCGCAATCATCCCGCCTGTCCTCAAACGTCCTGCTTCAAAATCTTCGAAGGCCCAGTCCAACTCTGTATCTGCGCCTGATAGTCCGAAAACAGTCAGCGAAGCAACCACGAAACAGGCTCCGTGCCAGTGGGTCGTCCGCGTTGCGATTGGCGACCTTATCTAACCACTGGTTTTATAGACTGCAGGGCGGTGGGACAGGACACTTCAGTAAGAAATCAATGGCGGTCTTGAAGGCAGGCCTCGTGGATGGAAAATCGCCTTTTGGTATGATTTTCCTTCGCCACCAGCTATGCTCCTTGTCGAACATGTCAGATTCCGAAGTGGAGAGGGTGGAGAAGATGTTAGCTGCCGCACCGATCCTGTGCGTGTTGAGCTATCATGAAGTTGCCAGCAATTGCACTGACGGGCCCTATGCCGTATCCCATACAGCACGCCAACAAGTGGGGCTATGACCAGCGCAGAGAAGAAGGCATTCCTAAGTCAGCTTCCGTCCTGGTGTATCGAAGATCGCCAAGACTTCCTTATGGAGCTGACAAGCTGGCCGACGGCGAGCAAAACAGAGATCGGTAGTTTCACAAAGGCAATGAAGAAGCTGGGGACTCAGCAACCCACAAAATGGTAAGCTCTTATGGCATCGACATCCATTAGTCGCGACTGATTTTTGAACGTACGCTCCTAGTGTAGCGGGGGGGATCCAATCTACCAGTGTTGCGCTGGCAGTCCAACCTCTTATTGTCCCAGCGACGATCCACCGCCCGTCTCACACGTCCACGCAGACCTCTGAAGGACAGGCCGCTCCAGCAGACATGTCTAGTACGGAAATGGCAGTCAGAAATCAGGTGTCAATCAACTAAGTCCCTACAGTGTCTGAGCGGGTGATGCCATACAAGGTGGATGGGAAAGGGCTCTAAGTATCATATCTCCATTCGGCTCGAACATTTGATGTACTCTTACTAGTCTAGGGTTGAAGAGTGGATGCCTTCCCGTAGAAAATTTTTGGTTCTGCAAGCGTTTGTAGACGCTCAGATAGGACCAACGATATGGAAATCACAAGTGAAAGCCCTCAAATGAGTTGCGAGCGCATATTCAGAATGATCAAGTTGCTTTGCAGCTGAATAAGCCGCAAAACACGTACACCCCTTCTCCAAACTGCAAACGCGATGCAAAATGTTCACAGAGCATATTTTGGCTGGTAATGACCCTGAACTTGAGCCTGGCCAACCCCAGCACGTCCTGTGAGCCCATCTGAGCTCGTTTATACCCTGTGGCTACAATTTGACAGATTCCACAAATATTTGACTCGTTTCATTCCTGGGTTGAGGTTTATAGGTTGGCACATCCTGCAAATCTGTCTACGGGAAGCCACCCAGCATTTTGTGAAGTTACCTCACCATTGTCGAAAGTACCAACAGACCGCCACTGTGCGACGGAGATATCGGCTGGTCAAGCATTTTTCCACCTGGTCCTTTCATACCATGGAATCCGCTACGCCCTCGAGGTCTGCACTCAAACGTAAACTTCTACTTTCTCGTGCCAAGTATGCTTCTGCAGCGATTAAGAGACGTAAGCTTTCGCACCGTCTTAAGGAGCCCAATAGACCCAGAGGTCTCCTCGACAACGCACAACGGCCACCGAAGAGCAGCATACCGGAAGGAGAAACGGTTCAGAGGAGAAGGGGACTTATGAGTGCAGATGACCTCGCTTGGAAGCCCGTATCAAGGCCGCGGATGGGTGGGGAGCTCGGTCCCGAAGGTGCTGTCTTGATGCTCGAGGAAATTGATGGCGTGAACGTCATATACGGAGACGAGCAGGACGGAGAAACGGCTTCGTGCGCTGGGTATTACTTCAAGGTAGGTAGGGACTCTCCTGTTTTGGGGGGGTGGTCCGGTTGACGGGAGATGTTGCTTTGCACAGGTTGGAGCACCTTCGAACTCCAAACGAGAAAGCAAAATAGCTGCTAATAACCTTGAAGAGAATCTTGTCGCGGAATCTTCTGGCACGAAACTCACTAGGCCACTCGAAGAGGAGGCTCAGTTTATAGATTTTGACGGTACGTGACAAGCATTATGCTCAGGAAACGATGCCACGCTGCTCAGCATTTCTTCTCATTCCACAGATGCGACGCTTCTACCATCCTGGGCTTCTTTGACGCTTCACCCGGCCATCAAGCGCGCCATACACTCCCTTAAGTTCATGTCGCCTACCGAGATCCAGAAGCGTGCGATACCATCGGCTTTGGCTGGACGTGATGTTATCGGTGTAGCAGAGACGGTGCGCGTTGTCTCGTGTGAGATGCAACCAAGGTACTGAAAGTGCTTGTATGAAGGGCTCCGGCAAGACGCTGGCGTACGGCCTTCCGATCATCAACCACATATTATCCTCTACACAACCTAGTCCTTCTGGGCCAAGACCGCTTACAGCCCTCATCTTGGCCCCAACACGTGAGCTCGCGATGCAAGTGGCAGAACATTTCAAGGCGATTGTGTCCCATCTTTCTAAGACCGAAGGGAAGGACAAAGGAAGACCACCGAGAGTCAGCGTTGGGGTCGTCATTGGCGGTATCGATGCGCACAAGCAGAAAAGGATCATACACCGTGGCATGGATGTCATGATTGCCACCCCTGGTCGATTATGGGATCTCATGGGCGAGGTGGGTCAGAATCCAGAGCGTCAATCAGCAGGCTGATTGACGGTGATGACGGATTGGGGTTAGGACGAAAGTGTCGCTGATTCGATCCGGAAGATCCGCTTCTTGGTGTTGGATGAAGCAGATCGGATGATCGAGACCGGTCATTTCGCTGAGCTAGAGAAGATTATCAAACTCACTTTCAGAACTCAAGCTGTGGACCCGTAAGTCCAACAACCCACTGCACTTTCGTTCCACCGTTGATCTGACTGGGGATCTTTTCTTCGCCAGCGGAACGATTGAAGACGTCGAGTCACTTGGCTTCCTACCGTCCGAGCTTGAGAAGACGCACGAGGCGAATGAGTCCTTGCAAACGCTGATCTTCTCCGCAACTCTGAGCAAGGATCTACAAAAGAATCTCAAGAAGAAAGGAGACGAGAAGAAGAAGAAGAGACAGCGGAAGATTACTTCTACTTTAGGTGCGTTTGTTACTTATAGCAAGTTATTGGCGAGGAACTGACTAAAGCACGCGCTGGGTGTACATAGATGACCTCCTCATGCGGCTCGACTTTCGGGATGAAAATCCGGATGTAATCGACCTTAGTCCCCAGGGTGGTGTGGTAGAAAGTTTACAAGAGAGCAAGGTTGAGTGCCTCGTCAAGGACAAAGTGAGTTGCAAAAAACCCCGACTCCGATGGGATCATGGACGCCTTTGACTTTGATTATCATTTGTTCAGGACGTATACTTGTACTATTTCCTCCTGCGCTATCCTGGTCGGACGTTGGTCTTTCTCAGCGCAATCGACGGTATCCGAAGGTTGCTACCGATCCTCAAGCTCCTCGGTGTGAACGCGTTCCCGTTGCACGCGGATCTGCAACAGAAACAGCGCCTCACCAACCTTGAAAAGTATGTTTTTCTCTCTGCGCACTCGCGTGTTCCTGCTGATATCCCAATTCAGATTCCGTGAAACTCCCAACGCCGTCCTCATCGCTACCGACGTAGCCTCTCGTGGACTCGATGTTCCTTCCGTCGACCACGTTATCCACTACCAAGTCCCCCGGTCAGCCGATGTCTATGTTCACCGGAGCGGAAGGACAGCTCGTGCAAAGAAGCAAGGCTTCAGCATGCTTTTAGTTGGCCCAGAGGAGAGGCGACTTCTTAGGAGTTTAATGTCAGGCCTTGGACGCGAAGGTTTGTCACGTCCCCTTCCCAGGCGACCATGTGGCGACGAAGCTGAATATCGATTGCTCAATCTGAAAAAAGCCGACTCTGTACCCGACCTGATCATGGATCTCGACATTGTGGATAAGCTCAAGCATCGCGTGTCGTTGGCGCGACGCGTCGATTCGGCGAGTCACAAGATCACAAAGGCGAACCACGATCGGAATTGGATGAAGAAGACCGCAGAAGAGATGGAAGTTGAAGTCGATTCGGATTTCTTGGGGTATCTATGATATTTTGACTTTGTGGTCCCATTCAGTCTTCATCTTGGCTGATGCCAATTCAACTCGTCGATAGAGAATCTGACGATGAGGAGGGGATGCCCTCTTCGGGCTCCAACAGGCACGCGAAGGAGAAGAGCGAGATTGCCGCTTTAAAGTCGGAACTCGCTTATCTGCTCCGCCAACCGCTCTTGGCTAGAGGGATATCGATCAAGTACATCACGTCGGGTAGTCGGAGCGTTGTCGACGAGATTGTCGCAGGAACAAGTGAGTTTAGCCGCTCACTTAGATTGATTTGGTTGGCTAAGTCTACCATCCTGACGATAGATCATAGCGCCATGATTGGCGTAGAAAACACCGGGGCAGGAAGGAACTCAGTTAAGCGTTAGAAATATCAAAAGGCATGTATGAACCTATCCTATTCAAACGAGTTATACATGGACGGTAGACATATAGACGGTGAAGCAACTGGTGAAGCACGTTCTCCTAAACGTAATACAGTAACTCCTGCATGAAACCGTTGAGGAAGCGGGTGACCCGCTCAACACCATCCTTAACAAGAAGGACGTCTTCCTGACGGACGAGTTGCATCCATCTCCCTTCAAACCGATCGGGATGGTAGCGGAGGAGCTGTGCGTGTATCATCAACGACACGCCATAATGTGTACGTCCGAGAAACCAACGATGTAACTTACCATCTCCTTCGCCCGCTGCTTCAATACTTTTGGGTCGTTGCTCTGTGCCTGGAGGAATGCACGGAGCCTGCTCTCCGTCAAACAATGTGGACCTTCCCGCATCGATCCGACAACAGGCCACGGAATATCTCTAAACGTTAAGAGAGTACCGGGTGGAGCGTGGGTACCATCTTGCATCGCCTGCCACCGTGCCTCGTACTGCGACCAAGCCGCCTGAGCGGCACGTAATTCTCTCTCTTGTCTGGTCCGGTCCTGTTGCTCCCTCTCCCAGTGAAGCTCCTGCTCTCTTCGCAGCCTGAGTTCCTCTCGCCTTTCGAACTCCGCCTGTTCTTCCCGCCTCCGCTCTCGCGCCGCTTCTCTCTCCTCTGCATCAGCGTTATAAGAGGGTGTCTGCCAAAGGAACGGCGATGGTGGAGTTGGAGGCCTGAAAGACGAGAATGGGGTGAAGGGCTCGCCCAGCCCTCCAGCAGAGAGGAAGGTCCAGGCGAGGTTATTGCTTGGATGACCAAAAAGAGTCTGGGACACTCGTGGTGGACGAGAGGATGTGGTGCGGACATAGGAGAATGAGCTCAGGGGCGTCGACGACGAAGCGAAACAACTGAACGTTCCAGCTGCTGAATGAGAGGTTATGTGATAGCTTGCAAAGGACTCTACCGAAGAGGAGACAGAGGTGGCAATCCCGGTGACGTGATGCCACTCTGACGAGGGCCGAGGGGCGGTTGAGGTTGTCTGCAAGCTCACTTGCACGCGAGGGGATGTATGGATGCGCGCGATCGGCGTGCTGCCTCGGTGCCTGTCTCCGCCGGATGCATTTGACTCTTGCGATCGCGATGCGCGCACGCTTCCAGCTGCAGACGTGCTTCGAGTGTGGTGGGAGGATCTTGATGCCCCGTTCAGAGCACCATACTGTTGCTGCTCCCTCTGTAGCTGCTCTAACGGCATACGGTCGTAATCAGAGGCGCGGCAGAGGTGGTTATACATACTAGAACGGGTCAAATAGCTAGGGTTCTTGAACGAGGGAGAGGTAGGTTTTTGAGGGTCTCGAGGTGGTGCGGAGTGAAGACAAGGAAAAGGAAAGGTAGAACAGCAGGGAATTATGATGTAGACTGCATGCCAAAGGCGCAGTAATCGGTCCTTAGCTGTCAGGTCCGTTCTAATCGACACTCGTTCACCTCAAAATGTGGATTCGAGGAGTAGGTCCAATAACTAGCGACCAAGGCGAGGACAGGCTAAGCTGTGCTGAGGAGTCTACCCTTCATCTCCGAACCCCCGTAAAACCCGTACAATGGTCTAGTCTACACCGCTGCATTGAGCTTCCCGCTCATTCCATTGTCACGATGCATCACCCCGGAATGGAAAATCCTTCTGGCCACACCCGGATATACTTTCCACTCATTTATTATATATTTTGCGGTTTCCGCTTGCCCTCTCCATACTCTTCAGGATATAGTTGCCACGAGTATGTGCCTCTGGGCGTTTGACGTTTTCCTCCTCTTCCCTACTGAACGCCTCCCTCTACTACTCAGCTCTCATGGCTTGGATGAATTCGATCGACCAGAAAGAGAGAATTGTCCCTTGTAGGTAGCCGCCCTAGGATCAAGTTATGTCTCGTACAGGGCCCTAAATCCCATCGGGCGACGCCATCTGCGACCCAAACTCGTCGTGGACCCGAGTGTCCTTCATGGCTTGGTGGAGACAACGGAGTCACTCGCGCGCCTTTTATAGACGGAAAGTCCGAGGGCTAGATACGCAAATATGGGATGACTTCGCCAAACGTACCTTCTTTTGTCCATGGTTTCACAATTTCACCCCGCTGGTTTTCAACGTCTCTTCAAATCTCGCATTGATAACAGCAAAGCATGACAAAGGAGTGATATGGAGAGGGCCTATTGGCTGTGCAGGGTTTTCAACATTAAAAACATGCTTGTGAATGTGCGCATTGTGCAGCTCAAATGCCCTACTGACCTTTCGCCTTTCCAACCAGCGCAAGATTCTTGTACATTATAATTATGAGTATCTACAAGCCTAGGCATACCGCCTCATACATGGTCTAGAACCCAGCATTTAGCAACATGCC
>WSTV01000298.1:0-23969 GCA_019632285.1 Tulasnella sp. 332 | reverse complement strand
GCCCAAGCTGAAGGGATCTTGATAGCCGTCAAGGGGTGACCGCGGTATTGTGGTGATTAGCAACTATGCCTTGGTGCGCTAATGCGGACATTGACTAGAACATGCGGATCACGCGGGCACGCAAAGTGCCGGTAGTATGGCTGTCGATTGCCGATTGAATCAGAGATGTAATAAATTCACACGTCGACCCTGGATCGGGGAAGATATCGTGAGATCGATGGTCCGATCCTGTGTATTCGTGATGTGGGCCACCATCCGAATGGGTACAGAATGGCCTTATCGCCTTTATTTTCCAAGCCTTCGATACTGCCCACTTGCCCACGCAATCTGCCTTTATCATCAAGAAAGTCGACCACGGTCATGGATGGGGCTTAGTAGGGGTCGCAGAAAAAAAAAGATATATAATGATGCCGGTTTCGTCGCTGTGTTAATCACTCACCTTCCCCGATCTCCTCACCTCATCCTCACTTCCCTCCATTCAATCTCCCCCTCCCCTCCTCCCGATCTACACAGTCCAGAAGCTTGCCAACAATGACCAACTGGATGAACCCTGCCGTGATCATGCAAGATGCAGGTGAGTCCCAGTGACTCTCTCCACCTCTTTCCTACTTTGGCTAATGGACTGTCTCTCGCCACACAGCGATCTTCGAGAAGATCATCCTGGTGATGACCGGCTTGTACATTTGGGAGATCATGGTCACCCTGCCATATGATTGGAGCATCATCACTGGCAAGCGCAAGTTCAAGTACCCGATGGCGTTCTATTTCCTCTGTCGTTACTCGCTACTGCTTTCCTGCATCGGAATGTCAGTCTAGCTCCGCTCCTTCCCAAGGGTCTTCGATGTCTCTTGCTTACTTCTGCCTTTGTTGACATCCAGTAACATCGCGCTCAACACCTCCAAGGCTCTCAACTGCCAGGCGCTCTATGTCTTCAACGAGCTGGTTGGCAATACCGCCGTCGCGACCGCTTCGACCCTCTTGATGTTGAGGACAGTCGCGATCTGGAGCAGGAGCCCGTACATTTTGTACCCATTGGTTGTTCTGTCCCTTGGTCGTACGTGCTTTGCCTTGGTCTCTGGTGATGTCCGATGTTTACCCGCAACTCTTCTGTAGAATGGGCCATCTTGCTTCATGGTGTCATCATCGTTAACGCCTCCTGGTCTTCCGTGGCTGGCCAATGCGTGGTCGACGGCGCCGCACCGATCTTCCTCGATCTCATCTACATCTACAGTAAGTCCCTGAAAATCTTTCACCCCAAAAGCTACAACCACTGACTTCGTCTCCCTCACAGCCATGTCTTTCGATCTCATCGTCCTAGTTCTCTCCTGCTGGGGTCTCGTCCGCACATCCGGCCGCTCCGACCTTTGGACGCTCCTCTTCAAGGACGGCATCGTCTACTTCATCGTCGCCTTCTCCGCCAATTGCTGCGCCGCCGTCCTCATCCTCCTCAACCTCAACCCGGCCATGAACATCATCATGAGCGTCCCTGCCGCGGTCGCCAGCGCCATCGTCGCTTGTCGCGGCTTCGTCCGTCTCTCCACCTGGAACACCCGCGAGGTCTATCTCCCCTCTCACGTCCAGACTGGACCCGGTCGTCAAGCCATGTCCGGTGCGGTTCATACCAGCAACGGAAGCAATACCAAGAAAGGCCCCGGATTTGATATGACCTTCGCCAAGCCCCCAAGGATCGCCACGCTCTCTGGACTCACTTCTCCTTCGAACGCCAACCCGAAGGTCGCCGATGGACCGGGTGTTCACATCTCTATGGAGGCGTACACTACACATGACCGGCGCCAACCTTCCCCTTACCATGGTGACGAGAAGGACTATGAGCTCGATTTGGAGGAGGGCTCGGAGTCGGATGTTATGGCCACCCCTGGATCCGTAACCTTCACCCACTCCGACAACCCCCACATCAGACTCCCCGAGGCTCCGAGGTCCCATACGCCTGCTACACTCAATGAGAAGAGAACCCAGCATTGAAAACTGGATTTCGAATCATTCGCCACCTTCCCTTTTTTTTCACATAACACACACACACACACTCTCTCACCAGCTGCTATTAAATATTTCCTGCTTTTGACTCCCATCACCCGTTACATAGCCTATCATTACAGCCTCCCCCCTTCGTTCTTCAGTGTTTTGTTTTTCTATTTGTTTTTGACTGGGTTGGTTTAGTCAACCCGTCGATCGTTCCGCCTTAGGATGTACGTCTGTAACGAAATAGAAAAGGAAATCATAATTTGCTTTTTTTTCAAAAAGAAAAAATAAAATAAAATAAATAGTGTCTAACAAAGCATTGAACGCGAGGTACAAGTCGACCAAGGTAAGATCATCGCCGTCGAATTTGATCTCTGTTCAAGAATCCCATCAAATCACCTCCGCTCGCCCCGCTTCCCGCGCTCGACCCAACCTTCGTTGTCTATTTCGCTACTACCACCCCTCCACTCTCAGCTGGGTCAAAGAGATGGCAGACAAGCTCCCGACATACCAGCCGATCCCTCCTCAAGGTCGTTCAAAACACCTTCAAAGTCGTCCACGTCAATGGGCTCTCCTGCTCTCCACACTCGGTTCATTCTCCCTCTTGGCGTCCTGGAGAGTCTTGAGTGGACCCCACGCTCATACTCACCACGTCCCGCTCCACGCACAGCGCGTGCTTGACGAATGTGCCACGATGAGGCAGATGCCGGGTCCTTCAGCTTCGTTCGCTAGCCGTCTGAGGTCGGAGAGGTTTGAACCGGGAACGAAAGCGCAGTACATCCATAATGCGACCATTTGGACCGGCTTGAAAGATGGGCATGACGGTGAGAGGACTTTTTTGATTTCGTGCTTACGTCTTTTGAATCGAGGCTATGGAAGAGCGCTCATGCATACGGATAAAAACCTGACCGTTACATCATCTCCAGTCATCCAAGGGGATATCTTACTTCAGAATGGGCTCATCTGGGCCGTAGGACAAATCCCCGAGGATATTATTAAACAGACAGGAACCGGAGTTGAGCATATAAATGCGCATGGCGCTTGGGTCACACCTGGTTCGTGGGTTTGTCTGCGGCATGGAAATATGGACCCTTATGTCATATCATGTCATTCATAATCAGGGATATTCGATATCCACTCGCACATCGGTGTTGACGCGCTACCGCTGCTGCAAGGTGAGCGGTAATCCTTGGCATATCTTGATCCGTCCAAGTCATGAACATCTCGGATGCAATACAGGCACCGACGATACCAACTCCATCAAGGGCCTGACGTTGCCATGGTTGAGGAGCATGGATGGTATAAATGTCTACGACGAGGCCCTAGCATTGTCCGTCTCTGGTGGTGTCACCACATCGCTCATCTTGCCAGGAAGCGCTGATGCTATAGGTATGTACTGGACGACATCCACCACTGTTTTGTCACAAGCCTTGTTTCACTGAAATCTTGATCATCAGGTGGTCAGGCCTTTGTCATTAAGCTCCGACAGACGTCCGAAGGCAGTCCGTCGTCAATGGTGCTCGAGCCTCCGTTCAGTCTGAACAATACTGATAAGCCGAGTACCCACCCCCCGCATTGGCGACACATGAAGCATGCCACGGGAGAGAACCCGAGCCGCGTATATGAAGGTGAGTTCCTGCCTGGCCTTATCGAGGACCTCAACATACCTCGCTTCGAATCTTGTCCAGGAACCCGAATGGATACGATGTGGGCATTTAGGTCAGCTTATGAGGAGGCTAGGAAAGTCAGGGACGCACAAGATGCATACTGTGTCAAGGCAGAATCTGGGCTCTGGAATGGTTTGGGTCCAGATGTGCCAAAGGACCTCAAGTGGGAAGCTTTGGTCGATGTGTTGAGGGGCAAGGTCAAGGTAATGTTACCCTCGAGATTTCATGCCAGGGCGATTGATAACGACTGATAGATATCTCTAGCTCAATATCCATTCATATTCCCCGAGCGACTTCGACGGCCTCGTTCGAGTAAGCTTTGCCAAATCTCGCCGGGTCGATGTCCTTACCCGCTCACCACGGATCATTTTCGCAGCTATCCAACGAGTTCAAGTTTCACATTAGCGCGATTCATCACGCCCACGAGGCCTACCTTGTCATGCCACTATTGGAGAAGTTCTATGGTGGAAAACCGGCAGTCGCGATGTTTGCTACGAATGCAAGGTTTGGAGCCGACTCATTTACCCTTTGCTTGGAGGAAATCTTCTGACCCGATTATGGCGTGTGGTAAAAGGTATAAACAGGAGGCCTATCGTCACTCGGAGTTCGCCCCCCAGATTCTGCATGAGGCTGGTTTCGATGTCATCATGAAGGTGTGGCTCCCATGCTCTTGCTGTTCCCTATCTTCAATGACAAACCAATGCGCTTAGAGTGATCATCCGGTCCTTAATTCGCGGTACTTGCTATATGAAGCAGTCCAGGCGCATATGTATGGCTTGCCGGCAAACAAGGCCATCCAAGCGGTCACCACAACCCCTGCGCGAACTGCTGGCTTTGGACATAGGCTGGGACTGGTTCAGCCTGGCTATGATGCGGATGTTGTATTGTGGGACTCGCGTAAGCGATCGCTCTCTTTCCCGTTCCCCTGGTTTACACCAAGGCTGGACCTGATGCATATATCCCTCTCCGTTCAAAAGATCCTCTCGCGCTTGGCGCAACTCCAAAGCAGGTTTTCATTGACGGGATACCCCAACTCACCAAGCCATTCGTGTCAGAGAAGTCATCTCATCTTCAACATGCGCCATCAACACCGGAATGGAAGACCGGAGCGAAGGAGGCTTTGAAGTTCAAGGGCCTACCACCTATCAAGGGTAAATCATCTCGCAAGGTTGCATTCATCAATATTGGCACCATCTGGAAGAGAACGGGAGAGGAACGTGCGTTGATCGAAGTTGTGTCAGAGCAAGCGAATGGCGTTATGGTTTTTATCAACGGAAGTCTCAGCTGCGAGTCTCTCCAAGACGCCACTGGCTGTGCTAGCTCCATGGAGGGAGACCGCGGTATTCACGTCGTTGATTTGAAGGGAGGGTGTATGGCTCCCGGTCTGGTCTCATTCGGAGGACAGTTGGGTCTCATAGAGATCGAACAAGAACCTTCAACGAACGATGGGGAAGTGTACGGGCCCTTTGACTCCAAATTCGCTCTTGTGGGTGACCTTGATCGAGCAGTTGACGGGCTGTCGTTCGAAGGCCGCAGCATGTTGTGAGCGACCCTGCCTCATGATTCGGAGGTTGGTATATGGCGACGCTAACTCTATACACCCATCGCATCGCCGACAGGCTCGCATACCGTGCTGGCGTGACTACTTCCATTGCGGCACCTATGGGCTCGTCCTTGATTTCTGGCTTGTCGGTCGCATTCAGTAATGGTGGCGCTCATCCCCTTGAGCATGGGGCCATTGTCCATAATATCACCGCTCTCCACGTCAAGGTCGCGCCTAGTGGTCAACCGAGCGTGAGCACACAGATCGGTCTCCTTCGGCAAATCCTGCTTTCGAAGGACGAGTCCAAGATCACAGGGTGGTTCCGTAAAGTTGCTAAGGTGAGCGATCTTTTCGCTAACTTAGGCAGAACTGGGGGGCTAAGCATACGAATGATGCTGCATCCAGGGGGAACTCCCGATTATCGTTCACGTTAACAGTGCAGATATAATGGCGAAACTCATCTTGTTAAAAGGGGAGATAGAGGAGAAGGCTGGGTCAGCCATCAAAATGGCTTTCTTTGGAGCGCTCGAGGCCCATATTCTGGCTCCAGAGATCGCCTCTGCGGATATTGGTGTGGTCGTTAACCCGTAAGTACATCTTGGTTCTGATCAGATATCAGGAGGGTGACTGATACCTGAACGGTTAGGGCACGCGCAACTCCAATGTCTTGGGACAGTCAGCGGATTCTCCCGGGACTTCCCTTGTCTGAAGACACGGTGATCACAAGCCTGCTCAAGCATAACGTTACGGTCGCCATCGGAATCTTGGAGGGTTGGGAGGCACGTAATACAAGATTTGAGCTGGCCTGGGTGAGTTCAGACGTCAATTATGACACATGACGTCAATCCACACTCACCCCACATTTTTCTACTCCAGGCCGCACTTGGAAGCAAGGTTCAGTTATCCAAGGGCCAAGCGCTTGCTCTTGGGAGCACCAATCTCGAAAAGATATTCGGTATCCCGTCCAGCGCCGTCGAGGGCGACTGGGTAGCATACAGGAGTGGAGACATGTTCGACTTGGGAAGCCAAGTAGTAGGAGCTGCATCTGAACGCCGACGACAAGTCGACCTCTTCTGATGGCTCACCTAAAGAAGTAAAGGACTCCTACTACAACTGCCTTGTTTAGGTCCATACAAGCTACTTGATATCCTATTCCTTTGACAACAAGTCGTAGAGGGTGATAAGCAGCATAAAGTGGAACAAATAGTATTAGATGCATATACGAGCATCGCTAATCGATATTTGATGAGGTATTATGTGCCGAGTTGACTAGTTGTCCTTGAGTTTACTACTGGGGATATGCAGAGCGTGTATGAGATCGTTACGTTGCACAGATATCCTCCGCCATGAGATCGCCAATCCCAAACGTCAACAGCTTCCTGCTCTTGTCCGTCCAAGCCAACTTATGACACTTTTACTACTCCCCTTGCAGCTATTTAGCCTCACCTTCGGCATCTTGCGCGAGAGCCCCATCCACTCTCTATGTCCAAGTTGCCCCATCACCCAATATGGCAGTGATCCTCTCCCACGTCTCACTACAGATCCGACTGTTTGCTGAGACCCTAAGATCTCTGAGCAACACCGGCCTGTTGTCATCCCGTTCCCCCACGTCAGCGTCGACATCAGTCTTCTGGCCTCGGGCCTCGATCAAGCACAGAATATGCGCGCTGTCGGTGTATTCGCAGCCCTCTAGAAGGAGCGTGTGGAGTCTGGGGCATGTCCAGATCAACACACCATCTTCGTCTCTCGGATGCGAGAGCTCCGGTAGCACCTCGTCCAGGTTATCTCCAAGCTCTAAGACCTCTACCCCATGTATACTCCGGAACACCTCAAGCGTCTCTCTTGCTGACAGATCTCCGAAGCAGGCACGAGCCTTCACTTTGACGCTGACATCGAAGGCAAGAGGGCGTAGTACGGGTATCACCCACTCTATCAGGAGTTTCCTAGCCGATATGTAATAGAACATCATGCGCAAGGTATTGCCGCCCGCATCCTCATCACCGTCGCTGTCGTCTTCCGGTCCAACAAGAATGTTCACCGATGTGTCCCCATCTATGTCGATTGTAAGTTGGCCAGTCTGGAAGAGAAGAGTCTGGATGGTGACGGATCTCTCTCCTCTGGAGCAAAGGGACTCAATCGTCTGGGAATGAGTGTCTGGATCGCAAGACGTGAACACAACAGATTTGCGGAGATTTGGGGTTTGTATGATGTCGAGTAGGCGAGAAATGTCGCGACCCCTGCCATAAAGCTTCAATGAGGATAACCGATCGAGTTTGACGGCCGGTAGGTGTGTTGGCTTTGAAACCTCGTGGCTATCGAATTCGGGCCAGAGAAGTTTGAGAAGTTGTAGATCTGGGCTGTTCCTGAGAGCTGAAGCGAGCGAAGCCATCGATGGGAACGACGCACTGGTAAGTCTAAGGGAATGGAGCCCGGAAAATATGGGCAACGTCAACCGAGCGTAGGCTAGATAGACATGTTTGACCTGAGGTGCTCGAAGCTCGGATAGGTGTAAATCTACTGTCCAGTCCGTAAGAGCTTTCATGTCGAGCCAGAGACTTGAGAGGCTTGGCATTTCGAGCTCGTTCAGAATCACAAGGTCTTGCCCCCACTGGATCTCTAGAGCGGCTGTGTGCCACCGGTAGCTGTGTTGGCCAGCGGTTGCTACGAAGTCGCTTGAGTCCAAAATATCTCCCCTAAGCCTCAGCGATTGTTCCTTCCGCATGTACACCGCGAGTGGGCATGCCTGCGATCTCGTGAGAGCTGCTGTCCATATCGCATCGGGGAAGCGATAGTCCACGATAGTCCAAAACGGCCCATGCTGTTCTATCACGTCTCTCCAATATTTCGAAACTCGAAGGCATGTGTAAAGGCGAGTGTAGAACTGGAAAGAACGCTCCTTCGGCCATTCCTCGGGGTCGAGGCCGCTCGAGCTAGGGGAAACTTCAGAAGGAAGCACCTCTAGCAAGATCTTTATGAGAAGCTCGGTGGGAAGCCGATCTATCACGTTCGTCATTTCGACTGTGTCTTGTAGCACGTCATGCTCTTGAAGCGATGCAGACATCTGAGGGATTGGTACTCCTTAGGTCAGTGGTTTGGACGGCTACCAGTGAAATATATTGTCATCGCAAAAAACTATGCTCACATGAAGAAGATCCTTTTGTCCTATGTCTGCTTCCTAGATGAATCACAGCTGTTTCCGGGTCCTGTTGCAAAATGTGACTGGTTAAAGGGGCTGTCAGGTCCGATCAAATCTTCCTTAAAAATATTTAGCCAAGTCGTTGGTTGAAAGGTGAGTGTTTGACTTGGGATTTGTTTGTTATGCTTTGTATTGCCGCTAAATGCAAGTGTCATGCAAAGTGTATAAAGGATAAGACCAGTCTGCTTGGACAGATTGTGACCTCGGCACCAGATGATAGTAGTAAGAATGACATGGACAGGTCCTCTCTAGCCAGGATATCGTGTGTGGGGGACGAGGTGAGTTGTAAAAGGCGTCATGCTGTAGAGTCCAACCAATCGGCTCTTCCGAGTCATCTATTGCCATCTTCACTAGACTCCTACTCTCTAGGCCGTGGTGGCCAGGGCCATGGTTTACAACAAGCGCTAAAGCCTCCCAACCACTGAAAAGAAAACCCCAAAAAAGGGGTCATCGCACTTACTTCACCACGCTGTTCCTGCTTCTCGTACTGCGCATCAAGGAGACCATGCTCGTTGCGGTCGCTCCATGTATATGTAACCATTTTCGGGCTTTCTACGCAGCAACGAGGTTCTTTACTAGTGATCGATATGTAGGTTCAGCATATTGTACAAATCGAGAACGCTGGAGCGAGTGCACGCAACAACCAGGAGGTCCTGGCTGAGCCAATCCTATGATCGTTGCTATGCACAAACAGATAGTGGATGCGATAGGTACGACAAAGAATGATAAATTACAAGGACCATGTTCAATCTAAGACCCCTCGAGCAGGCAGGCGAAAGAAGTGATGCGTCGTGAGAGGGAGTAAGCAAGGCACACATGTGAATAGGGGAACCCGGCGTCGTCTTGGTGAGTGGCTGGTTGGCTGGCGTGGAGGGTGGTTTAGTGGTCATCGGCGCTTGGGTAACCCCACGGGAAGTCGCGTACGGGACCTCTTTGCCAGTCTTGCACGCGTCTCGCAATCAGCGACATTGTAGACGCATCCGTGCCGACAAAGCCTCTCCCCATGGATTGAATCACTGAGTCAAGGAGCAGCGGATACCTATTTAATTAGATTCGGTGTGAAGGCCAAAGTTGTGCGTCAGTGACAGCAGGTACGTAAAGAAGCCTGAGCAGCAACTCTCAGGGAGTTTTAAAACTTACCACTTGCCAAACCTAGCAGCAGTATCTTCACCGTGAGGCCCATGGTCGACGAAGAACCATCCTCGACTCCGTATGTCATCCCACCAGGCTGGGTCCCGTTCGTCACTCGTCATGAGGACCTTGAGCGGCTCTCCACTGCTAAAGCCTGGGCGGCTACTAGCCAACTCGTCTTGTACTTCCTGTACCCGTCGGGCGATACCTGATATTGGAACAAAACAATCTGATTTGGGGATGTTCTCTCGTTCGCAGTGGTCCCCGAAGTCACCGTGCCTCGCATGGATGGAGATGAACTATTAAATCGCGTTGGTGGGCTTGCCAGAGCGCAAAGACTAGGCGAAAAGCAGTCTGAACTCACAGGTGGTATGGATTCCTCCTTTTGAACATCGAATAACCTCATCAGAAAGCTGTTCGCTATCTGGACCATCCTCGGCGCGAAGTGCATCTTCGACGCGATCTGCCAACCAGGGTGGTATTCTTCGTCCCACTCGAATGGCTTGACGGTGCCCATGTAGTACAGGAGGTCGAAACACAAGAGTTGCTCGTCTGGGGCCGTACGATGCCCCGATGGCCTCTCGGATTTCATCGGCTGATTCTCTTGTGTGCCGCGGAGCCAACCCGAGTGGAACCCAAGCGTTGCGAGTTGCCAAGTGGAGACATGAAGATTGCCTTGAGGCATCTTACAGGATGTGGGTACCGATGTATACGAGATGTCTGATAAAGTGATTTCCGTCAGGAAACTAGGTAAACATTGAGACAAACGATGGTTACTCACCAAGACCTAGTCTATCCTCCAAAGAATTGATTCTCGCCATTCCTGCCCTAGGCCCTTCAGTCTCCATGGGCGCCCAACTTGACCAACACCCGAGCTTGTCGGACATTGGCCCAGCGGCTAATCCAATGTCCTTTTTCACATCCCTCCATTCCAACACGGGTGTATGCAACGCCTCGGCTAGGCGGGGCACATCATAAACGTCTCCGAATGGAATGTTGCTCTCGTTGTACCCAATGTGAGATGGCGAGAACGGTGGTATAATCGCAATGCGGCGTGTAAGTTGCGCGAGGAGAACGATGTTGACGTAGGCCATGAAGTCGTTGGTGTACCCGCCACCAACGAAACTGGTGATATATGTGAGGTTTGGGCGGAGATTATCTGAGGCGCATTGGGAAGAGACTGTTAGCAAGACTTTTTTAGAGTAGCCAAGTTACACAAGAGAAACCTCTGAAACTCGCAGTTGGAGGTCCTAGGACGCTGCGTGATACATCATAAGGTCCAAAGACCGGTTGTGGCGCCTCCTGCGGCTCTGGCTGCCATCGAATTCGTACGTCAACGTCAATGTCTGAGGAATAGTAAAGAATGAAAATGGTCAACGCGAGCAGTAGCACGAACAGCCGAAACTGTTTCAGAATCCTTGGCGCAATCCATCTAGATGTTCCTATGCAATGATTCGACTTGGTCCAATGGTGGATCCATTGCGTCTGGATGGGTGTTTCAGCCTTGTCCATCGATATTGTCGCTGAGTCGAAAAGCGAAGAGGGGAAAAGATACGCAATCTGCATGTGCTGGAAGCGTGAGGTGCGACAAGGAGAAAAAAAACCCGCAAGCAGGGAAGATATCACACTAAGGCAATGGCCAACAGGGGCGGGACATCGGGCCTGTCGAACAAATCAATTCAACAGATTGGATTGGACCCTTGTCACTACTGAGTATGTTAGCGACTTCGATAATGGAGGCACCAGCTGGATTTCTCGCATTTCTCATGCTTTTGGGGACTAAACCCCAGTGGATTGGTTTATAAGAGAGAGAGGAACCACTCCCCCCGTGGCTTTGTTGTTCGTCGCTGGCGGCCATAAAGCCTTTGTTAGTGATATTTTCGAGTCAGCAACTCCCTCCCTGGAGATCGCTCGCGATCCGCGCCACCGGGCATCTATCGTTATTGTTCCTCACTGGCGCGCGCCTCCGCCCTGTTACCGAAGGAGCTGGCATATTCGGTAGTGACAGGGGTTCTGATTGAATGGTGGTCAAAGGAGAATGTCGGCGATTGACGGCTTTTCCCAGCCCGAGTGAACCTCACTGTTGTTGTTTCAGGGTCTGAACAGGATCGGAAATGAGGTGCCCTTGCTCTTGTTTAAGCCTGAATTGGGCAGTCAGACCGATGCTGCTTACTGTGTTCGCTTGACGCTGCTTGCTCTGTACCCTGACAGATCCCATGACACATCAGTAAGCTCGCAATGCTATCTCCATCTGAAACCTCCGGTTCCCGGAAATCCTCACACAGACTGGAAGAAGATTCAAATGTAAAATTCGGAGACGAACCAACGAACGAGGATCAATTCGACGAGGACATCGATCATGGAGAGAACGAAGTCAGCGGCCAAGACTCCTCTGATCACGATGTTGCCGAAAAGGAAGAGACTCTAAGAAAGGAGAGCGCACTTGCGAGTAGAGAAACCCGATCTGACATCATCCTGATGAGGGGTTGATTGGCTGACGTGCAGGCTGTTTTAGTGATCATCGGCGCCTGGATGACCCCATCGGAAGTCGCGTACGGATCCTCCTTGCCAGTCTTGCACGCGTCTCCTCGCAATCAGTGACATCGTGGACCCATCAGTGCCCACAAACCCTGTTCCCATGGATTGGAACACTGAGTCGAGGAGCGGTGGATACCTGTTCCATTTGTCAAGTCCAATGCTGTCCGTCAGTGACTCCGCGTGCATAAAAGAAGCCCGAGCTGCAATTCGAAGGGGGTGTTAAAGCTTACCATTTGCCAAACTTAGCAGCAGTATCTTCGCCGTGAGGCCCATGGTCGACGAAGTACCATCCTCGATTCCGTACGTCGCCCCACCAGGCTGGGTCTTGTTCGTCACTCGTCATGAGGACCTTGAGCGGCTCTCCACCGTTAAAGTCTGGGCGAGTGCCAGCTAACTCGTCTTGTACTTCCTGTACCCGTCTGGCGATAACCGATAATGGAGCAAAACAGTCTAATTTGGGGATCTTGACCCGATCGCAGTGGTCCCCGAAGTCACCGTGTCTCACATGAATGGAGATGAACTATTAAATTGCGTTAGTCGGCTTGCCAGAGCGCAAAGAATAGGTGAAAAGCAGTATGGACCCACAGGTGGTATATACTCCTCCCTCTGAACATCGAACAACCTCATCAGAAAGCTGTTCGCTATCTGGACCATCCTCGGTGCGAAGTGCATCTTTGACGCAATCTGCCAACCAGGGTGGTATTCTTCGTCCCACTCGAATGGCTTGACGGTGCCCATGTAGTACAGGAGGTCGAAACATAAGAGTTGCTCATCTGGGGCCGTACGATGCCCTGACTGCCTCTCGGATTTCATCGGCTGATTCTCTTGTGTGCCGCTGAGCCAACCCGAGTGGAACCCAAGCGTCGCGAGTTGCCAAGTCCAGACATGAGGGTGCCCTCCAGGCATCTTACAGGATCCTGGCACCGCTGTGTACGAGATGTCTAACAAAAGCCGCCAATGCGATTTTTCGTTAGGAATCCAGGTGAAAAGAAGTGATTGGAATAAAAGATGGAGCTAACCTAGACCCAGTCTATCCTCCAACATATTGAATCTCCCCATTCCTGCCCTGGGCCCTTCAGTCTCCATGGGCGCCCAACTCGACCAACATCCAAGCTTATCGGACATTGGCCCAGCGGCTAATCCAATGTCCTTTTTCACATCCCGCCACTCCAACACGGGTGTATGCAACGCCTCGGCTAGGCGGGGCACGTCAAAGACTTCTCCGAAGGGAATATTGATCTCGCCGTACCCAATGTGAGATGGCGAGAACGGTGGTATGATCGCAATGCGGCGTGTAAGTTGCGCGAGGAGAACGATGTTTACGTAAGCCATGAAGTCGTTGGTGTACCCGCCACCAACGAAACTGGTGATATATGTGAGGTTTGGGCGGAGGTTATCTGAGGTGCATTAGGAAGAGATCGTTAGCAAGACTTTTTTGGAGTAGCCAAGCTTCACAAGAGACACCTCTGAAACTCGCAGTTGGAGGTCCTAGGACGCTGCGTGATACATCATAAGGCCCCAAGACTGGCGGTGGTGTCTCCTGCGGCTCTGGCTGCCATCGAATTCGTACGTCAACGTTCAAGTCCGAAGAATGGTAAAGAACGAAAGTGGCCAGCACGAGCAGCGGTGCGAGTAGCCAAAGCTGTTTCTGGATCCTTGACGCAATCCATCTAGATGTTCCTATGTAATGAGTCGACTTAGTCCGATAGTGAATCCATTGCGTCTCGATAGGTGTTTCAGTATTGTCCATCGGTATTGTCGTTGAGTCGACAAGCAAAGAGGGGAAAAGATAAGCAGTCTACAAGTCCCCGAGGTGTGAGGTGCGAAAAATGAGAAAAGAAACAACCCGCAAGCTGGGAAGATATGTGTGTTTTTTTGGCACACAAAGACCATGACTACCAGGGAGAAGACTACAACCCGTCCAACAAAGACGTTGGATTGGCTGCTTTTCCCCAGTCCAGAAGCACGTCTTTCAGGGTTTCGAACCAAGGGCCGGAAACGAGCCCACTCTTGGTTTTTTGCTTGAAGTCGACCGTCAGATCGATGTTGCTTACCATGTTCGCTTGACGTTGCTTGCACTGCACCCTGAGAGATTTTCCTAGCGCTTCAGTGAACCCGCCCTCGATGCCATCTCCATCTGAAGCCTCCAGTTCACGGCAACCCTCACCCAGACTGGGAAAAGATGACCCAAACCTAAAGTTTAGAGACGAACCAGTTAACGAGGATCAATTTGATGAGGGCTCTGACGATGAAGAGGACGAAGACAGCGGCCAGAACTCCTCCGATCACGATCTTGCTGAGGAAGGGGCTCCAAGAGAGCCAGCATCATTTGAGGAACTCGGCGTGATCAAACCGCTGCTGACTGCTTTGGAGCAGATGAATTTCTATAAGCCGACAGAGATTCAAGAATCTGTGATACCGCTCGCACTCGCAGGGAAGGACATCATTGGTGTGGCGGAGACAGTAAGCTGTCCGGTTCTTGCATGATGATGTGAATACACTCTGATCTTCTGGGTGTATACTTCGCACTTAGGGCTCCGGAAAGACCGCTGCATTTGCTTTGCCGATCTTGCAAAAGCTGTGGGACGAACCGAAGGGCTTATTCTGTGTGGTATTAGCGCCGACGCGGTGAGCACAACTGCTATTCACGCATTTGTCTCCGTCTAACAATCATAAATATCATATCTTCTCTTGTCTAGTGAGTTGGCGTATCAGATCTCCCAACAATTTGAAGCCCTCGGGTCTGCAATTGGCGTTCGCTGCGCTGTGATTGTCGGAGGGATGGATATGATGGCTCAATCCATCGCACTATCGAAACGGCCACATATTGTGATAGCCACTCCCGGCCGATTGAACGATCATCTGGAGAACACCAAAGGCTTCAGCCTTCGGTATCTCAAGTACCTGGTATGATCACACATTCTGGTCCCAACATACCTCGGATCACTCATTTTGAGTCGTTTATCATATTGTAGGTCATGGACGAAGCAGATCGGCTGCTTGATATGGACTTTGGGCCCGTGATTGACAAAATCGTCCGAGTATTACCGAAGGATCGACATACGTATTTGTTCTCGGCTACGATGACGACCAAGGTGGATAAGCTCCAAAGGGCGAGTCTTCATAACCCTGCGCGAGTCGAAGTAAATCAAAAGTGAGTCGACTACAATCGAATTTCAAGCGGGACGAGCGATCTAATACTTCTTGTTTGACTAAAGATATGCAACAGTCTCGAGTCTACTCCAACACTACATCTTTATGCCACTGACTCACAAGGATACTTATCTCGTTCACTTGGCGAACGAGCTAGCGCAGAACTCGATGATCATCTTCACGCGTACTGTTCAAGATTCACAACGCCTTTCAATCGTCCTACGAAAGCTGGGCTTCCCAGCCATACCCCTACATGGGAAGCTCACACAGAGCTCACGGCTTGGATCACTCAACAAGTTCCGAAGTGGGGGGAGGAGTATATTGGTCGCCACGGATGTCGCCAGTCGGGGTCTAGACATCCCTTTGGTCGACATCGTCATTAACTTCGATATCCCAACGCATTCAAAGGATTACATCCATCGTGTTGGTCGTACGGCGCGTGCTGGGCGAGCGGGTAAGTCGATCACACTCGTAACGCAGTACGACGTCGAGCTCCTGCAACGCATCGAGGGTGTCGTCGGAAAGAAGATGACCGAGTTCATAGTGGATAAGGAGGTGATCATGTTGCTGAAGGAGAGGGTGGCAGAGGCGAATCGCATGACTGCGATTGAGATGAAGGAGGATAGAGATAGTGGGGGAAGGTTTTATGGTACGAAACGGAGTCGAGAAGATGGGGCAAAAGATGATCGAGATCGGGATGATGATGAGGTTGAGGCTGGTATGTCGGGTTTCAAGAAAAGCAAATTCAATGAGGACAGGAGAGGCGGTGGCGGAAGACGAGGGAGGGGTGGCGGCGGCGTGGACCGAGATCGTGGCATGGGTGGCAGCAGCAGTAGGAGAGATAGCGGCAGATCCCGTGGTAGAGGTGGAGGCGGTAATAGAGGTGGTGGAAGAGGTGGGGGCAGAGGTGGAGGGCGAAGTCGGGGACGCTAGGTTCGTTAGCGAGGTCCCAGAATCAAGTATGTGTAGTTGCCAGGTCTTCTCGTTGTACGAATTCTGCTGTGTTTTGTCTTATTTCGTTAGCAAAGATCGGATGTGTGTATTTTTTTCTTGTCACTCTTCTTAGGTCTCTCACCAGGCGCGAAGCCGGACTCACGAACCTGTATGCGCAAAAGTTTCAGGGCTCATTGAGTTTAGTGTTGGAAGCATTCTCCTCTCCTGAAAGGATAATGTACGAGGCGCTGTATTTCAAATAGGTTGAAACAGCCTTGACTGATTGAACTCAGGTATTCGCTCTTCACTTCATAGCAGGCTGGTATCCACAGAAGAAGCAAGGCCGGATGACATATTACAAAGTCAAAGCAAAGTACAAATGTTTTAGTCATACAGCTGTGGTGCAGTCTACTTGCAGTTTGTTTGGGCCGCAAATAACTACAAGAAGAACTGGGGTGAGGAAAACCGGCTTGCGGGTCAATGTTTCAACAATAAGACGTACTGGGATAAACGACCCAGAGACCATCGCCCCACGTGCTTGTCGGAAGGTCGTGGTCATACACCCTCAACTATGAATGTCTGGGCGCACGGTTAGAGCACGGGTCTTTAAGCGGAAGGGTCTCTGGCTTACCTCTTGCTTAACTTTTGATGTGACTTCGTACTCCAGCCTACAGCAGCATCCGTGACCCTGAGACAGAAATGAATGGCTGTTGCTGCACGCTTGATATGTCCACCCGTAATAGCTCTCGTTAAAAGGGTGACCTTGGCTTCCGTCGGTGCGTGTTGAATGCGACTATGACCAAGGCTAAAGTTGAAGGCGGCGGGAAAGAGACCGTCATTCAAGCGGATACATACCTGACAGCTTTGTTCGATACCAAAACAAAACAAAACAAAACTGAGGTCGCCCAGTGGTATTCTGTACAGATCGAAAGATGCCTACAACAGGAGGGGGTATTAGGCCTGTCATCACTATTTAGCAAAATACCATCGAGACTCACCCTGAAGAAACACAATCAGAACTAGGACCTTCGGCGGGATCCATCCGGAGACGGACACCACGCACTAACAACATTGTCTAAGAGGGAAAAAGCGAAGCCCTGACTTCGACGGGTTCGGCAGCGCCAGGCCTACCTCCCACATCTCGCTATACGCAACAGCGAATAACCCAGCGCAAGGGAGCTATGCTCGCTCGAGACCGTCAATGTATGTTCGAACCGGTCGCATCGTCCATGACCTCCGTCTGAGCAGTCTATTATCTGCCATCCCGCCGTGGATGCCGCAAGTACAAGACTGCTCGCCCCCCGCACATTGACACGCCAGGCTCGCCAACGCCGCCGAAGGCACGGTGTCGAATGAAGCTTGACTAGCCGATGAGGGGCAGTCGGTGTGGGGGTCACGCCGGACCAGAATCGGAGGGAAACAGGGACTAGAGACCAAGAGAACGCAGACAGGAGACCGAGAAACCGAGAACTTAGGCCCTTTGAAGGGTTCACCGCGGAAAGTGGTGAGGGTGTAGCCACATCCAGTTGCTCTTGGAACGGGTACAACATCAGCGATGGTCTCTACGTATCACGCGCATGGGCGGTAGCGAAAACACACAGCTTTTGGATGGGTTCACCAGCGCGTAGCGCATGGTCCCCACGCTTCGCTGTCGGGCCGATGAGCGAAATAATACCACCGAGAGCAACAGAACGAAACACGAGACACGGGGAACGAAACCAAGGGCGTTTGGCAGGTACCATCAGGCGTACCCGCACTCGCAACATCGTCCAAAGTGCTGGCTCTGGCATTAACGGGTACACCAGCGAAGGGCATCGCGTGGTCCCCACGTGTTTGAAAGAGGCGCGAGCAAGCAAAGGTACCAAACACACTGAGAAGCTTGAGGCGTTCTTGCTGATTCCTGGACGACTGTCATGTGTTCGGACCGGTCGTACATTGTTCAGTGACCTTCGTCGAAGAAAATCTTTGCCGTTCCGCCATCGAAACGCGCAATAAATACTTCAACCCCCGTATGACACGCCAGCTCACACCTGGAACGGTGAGCGACTAGCCGAAGAAGGAAGAGCGGACTTGGGGATCTTGAGTGGAGGCAGGTGGCCAAGGATGGCGACGAAGGCTAAGGGCGGTGGTACCAAAGTGTTTCACGGGCTGTGGCGGCGAGGGCAGGGTTGGTTGGTAGTGGGCGTAAGCATCCGTAGGGGAAGAGGTCGCAGAGGGTGGTGGCAAATGCTGGAAGGGTTTGAAAGGGTGAGGAGAGAGCGAAGGGTTTTTTTTGAAGACATCGTTTCTCCAGTTCAGCGGTGGTTTATATAGGCTGGGCTGAACAAAGCACGCCATCTGTCGCCTGACAAAAGGTGGGCGTTGTTGGTTGGTCACGAAACGTGGGGATTTAATTGAAAGACTGTGGGCGAAATCCCACGATATCAACAGCCTCTATCATTTATATGAATGAGTTCAGGTCAACCTCGTGACCGAACGATCGACTCTTTGATATGGAGAGAAAACACGTTCGTCGATGAATTGCGTGGTAGTGCACACATTGCTGATGATGTTCCGACATCTGGATCTCTACCGCCGCCGATCTGCTAACGTTTCTGGAACGCAAAAGCGACTGGGATTGTCGATCTACCGCACGAAGGCTCCTACACTCATTAGACCAGCAGTCACATACAAGGCTGAGAAAGCGATTCAGCTTGCTTTCTAGTCGATGCGCTGCCGCATACCTGATGAATCATGCGTGACTATCGTGCACGCCATTTTCGCATTGATGTCGTGTCCTATTTCGACATTAGCGGCGATTCTCTAACCCAGGTCCTCAGAAATCGCAAAAATTATAAGGAAATGGCCTAAAAGTGCGATCTCCAATACGGGACGGCCGCTAATGTCGAGATGGGACAGTGTATTGTGCGGTTAGATCAGAGCGCTGCTGCATTTGGAAATCGGAAGGAGTACATGGAGAAACTTTTTCGACATCGCAAGAACTTGGTTTAGTATACAAATTAGCAGCCTTCACTATGAAGCCTTGCTGTTGCAGGGCAGGAGGCGGTCAGGGTGATCGCGACTGCCGCCTATGTCCGCCTCACGTGCTGCGAACGAGCTGTCGGTCCAAACATTGACGTTGACGCGACGAGACCATTTCCCCACTCACACGTCAAGCGACAAGATTCACGACGTCTCTACTCCGTATAGCGCTTCGCTGAGCACATCGCTCACCGTATTATCCGCTTATTCCAACAAACCGATCCCACCAGCTTCTTCCCCACCCCTCTTAGATCGTGCCATGAGCCAACAGCAGCCACCCTCCGAGTTCCTCGGCCAGTACGAAGTTCTCGACGTCATCGGAAATGGCATGTTCGGAGTCATTAAGAAAGTCCGTAACAAGGTCACCGGAGAGATATTGGCTAGGAAAGACCTTAACTTTGACAAGATGACGGACAAAGACAGGAAGCAGATCGTTGCAGAAGTGTAAGTGTGCCAATCTCTCGCTCAGTCATTCTAATCATGAGGTCGACTCTCATGCTGAGCTCTCTCTCTCTCTCTGTGATTTGTGTCACAGTAATATCCTCAAAGACCTCTCCCATCAGCACATTGTTCGTTACCACGATCGAGTACGTTCCATCTGAGACTACTCTAAGCACTGCGACACACTTACCTCATTTAAACAACCGCCAGTACGTCGACCGGGAAAATGGCTACCTCTACATCCTCATGGAGTTCTGCGGTGGAGGCGACCTTAGCCGAGAACTGTCAAAGCACAAAAAGCACAATCAGGCCATCCCCGAGCAGCAGATATGGCAATACTTCTACCAGATCCTCCTCGCTCTGCAACACTGCCACCATCCCGGCTCACCCAGTGGCAGTTCCTCTTCACGTGGATCGGCGTCGTCTGGCGACGCACCGGTATCGCCATCCAGCAGGAGAACTCATCAGGTCCTTCACCGCGATATCAAGCCCGAGAACGTTTTCCTGAGCGACAAAGGAGAAGTTAAGCTTGGCGATTTTGGACTATCGAAGCAGATGACGGCTACTTTTGCCAGCACCTATGTTGGCGTGAGTGTCCAATTATGACTTTGGACCGTACCCCCTGAACTGAATGTGATCTATTGTTCTGTAGACACCTTATTACATGTCTCCTGAAATGCTGAAAGAGAGTTCATATGATTCAAAATCGGATATCTGGAGCTTGGGATGTCTTGTATATGAGCTTTGTGCATTACAGTAAGCCAATCTTGTTTGGGGCTCTGGAAGTTTAAACTGACTCCTTCATAGACCACCCTTTTATGCCGCAAAAACTCAACAAGAGTTGACCTCGCTTATCCGTTCAGGTCGCATACCTCCCCTCCCTTCGGGTTATACACCGGAGCTCTTCAAAATCATCAAAGAGATGTTGAATTTAAACGTAAGCGGTGGCTCGCCTCCGCCCGAGGCCATTCTTGTTTTGACAACACTTTGCACTTAGCCTGGCGCAAGACCCTCCGTCCAACAACTGCTCACACATAATAGATTTCAGATCATTTCTGAACAGATCGAAACCCACAAGCTGTACGTATTAGGAGCTTGTTTCAGCGGATTCGCGAGGTGAAATGCTTTATCCCAGCTGATGATTATCCTCTGCTTTAGCATGCTTGAAAGCCGTGCGATACGAGACAAGAATGCTGCCGCCGAGGTGCAGCTCAAAAGTAAGCAAGAGGCATTAGACAGGGCATGGGAGCAGTACAACCAGAACGTAGTCGCCACTCGAGACGACTTCAACCGAGAAAGGAGCACTACGAATGAACTTCGGCGCCAGATCGAGGAGGAGCGTTCGAGACTCGCGAGCGACCGCGCAATGCTAAACGAGGAGCAAAGTCGGTTGCAGATGGAGAGAACGAAGCTAATTAGCGAGGCCCACGATTTCGGGAGGGAGAAGCAGCAGAGCACGGCCGCGTTGAATGCAGAGATGCGGGTGTATGAGCAGAATAAACAGGCGATGGAGAGGGCGATGGTCGAGTCAGCTGCGACGTATGCAGTATTTGAGAGGGAGAAGGCTGAATTTGAGAAGGAGAAAGAGAGGTGGAGGATTGAGCGGCAGGAAGGGCAGGGGCTAACCCGAGCGAAGAAACCTCTAGAGGAGATCCAAGCGCAGAAGAGCACTATCCCGCTTCCCCCGATCAACAACACTCGCTACTCCTTTGATGATACGCCGAGCAAGGTTGCCGTGCACTCTCGTCGAACCGGCTCACAGGATCAGAATATCCCTCCAAATGTGCTCGCCAACGGCGCGCCCGCGCGGTACGAAACGCCGTCGACAAGTCGGTCCAGTGCAAAAAGGCTGGCGTCCAAAAGCAACCCAAACCTTGGAAGCGCCATGAAGGGGGTTGTGTTAACGGCCACTGGAGTCCAGCTTGAGACTCCTGCTCGAGGAGAGCAACATCATGAAGCGCCTCCCCCTGTCCCCGCTCTCCCTACTTTCAAGGTCATCCAACAGATGCTTCAGGACGCTGTCATGGGCTCACCTGACCCAGTGCAAAACTTCTCCGCATCGGAGAACGACTCGCCTCGCACGAGGATGCGGAGGCGCTCGACGATCTCCTCCATGGCGTCTGGACCTTCGTCTTCGTCCACATCGACCCGTCCCGCTCCGTCGCATGCCAACACTGCACCGCCACCACCAGCCTCCAATATCCCAACGTGGTCGGCACCTAACACTGCTCCCGCAACGTACGACTTGAACGATGAGGCGAACCTGCCAAGTCCTTTCATCAAGAAGTCCTTGAATGTCGTGGATGGGATAGGGCAGGTCCAGGTGGGAAGTAGCAGAGTCTCGTGGGGGGCTGTCAAGGCTGGCTTGAGGAAAGGGCCTGGCTTGTTGGGCCTAGCTACCGCAAACTCGGCTGGCGCAGCTGGTGGGACGAACACCGGTGGGAGTAGTGGGAAGAGTTCTGCAATTCCTACAGCACCTACCTCTTCTTCGGGATCTTCGAAGGGCTCTAGATCATCGTATCTGAAGACGCTGAAAGCGAGTGAGGATGCACAAAAGGCCTATAATCGACGCGTGGCGGCAGCCACTGCGGCTTCATCCGCGGTGCATACCTGACCTTCATAAGCCACCAGTCTACTCTTTTTCTGTATCTCATCACTCCTCTTCGGCCTCGACGTCTCCATTCGCATCCCCATATGCCCCCCTTTATCCTGTTCAATGTCTCCATATGCCTACCCTCTTTAACCACGAAGCTCTCATGATATCTCATTTTCTCAAAGCCGTCTTTTGCTCTTCGATGCCACTTGTCCCCCATGTTCTCTGTCCCCCTCATCTCGGCTTGTTTATCAGTTTCTTCCACCTGTGCTTTCGTAATACCCAAGAACATGTATATGGTATCCTTCGTCGTCTAATTTCTAGGAAGAACAATGTTGGCGGCACGATAGAATGATTCGAGTGTAGCTATGATTACCAAGTACTAGCTCCGATGATCGATTTGATGTGATAGCTATCAGAAGCGGGTATATGGTCGCAACCACCCTAAACACGGCTTGAGGTCTAATTCATTCCAGAACTGGAAGAAAGCTGGCAAGAGGACGAAGAGTATATTAGCATCATTCCGCCTGCCATGGCCATGCACCGCAAGTCGAACCTTCATCTTCCTCGTCATGGCGTGCTACATCTATGTCTTCATCTGATGTCTGTCCCGGAATTTTCTGAGACTTCTTTGCTGAAGCAAGGACCATGTCAGGACTACCCGATGTATCACTCGAGGCGTGGCGCACGTAGTCGATGCCGCAGCGCAATGCTGAGGATGTCCTGGGTCAGACCTGGCTCATCTTTGTCCCCTGTCACGATCAACTTCATTCTGTGCACCAGCGGAGCATATTCTAGATCTGTATCACGAGCGGTGGCCTCGATGATTGCGTTCATGACAGCCTCTTGACGATAACATCGGTAGGCCTTCAATGCAGACAACAAGCCGCGCCATTGCAGGAGACTCCGATGCATGTCGGGGGGCGAGGTGTAGTCCACGATCCAAAAACAATGATCAGAGATGATGATGCATCCTATGAGAGGGTGCCCCAAACGTATGATTAGCGGAGCGGCGTAAGGGTTCTTCATCGCCGTACCTGCGATCATCTGTAGAAGAGCTTGGTACATAGATACGTTGAGCTAGTCGCAAACAGCCGTTAGACATTTAGCGGACGAATACCTGAGGGCTAAGATCTCACCGGACCCATGTATTGAAGCCCCTTGACAGCTTGAGAGACCAGGGAATCGGGCTGACATGCAATCTCGCTCGTTATTGAGTCTTTCCGACGACTTGCGGGCACTCACTATGAGTTGAAAGGATGAATGAATGGCACGTTTTTATCAGGCTAACGGCGCAGGAAAAAGCTCACCTTCTGGATTGGCGAGGAACCAAAAATAAGATAAGTGAACTGTACCTCTCAACCAGAGCATGCGAAATTGGGCACTTACGCGCTAGGGAAGCAAGGGTCAAACGCCACATTGATCAGTGTTGCCCTCTCGATACTAACCATGCTACATACAATCTGAATCGGTGGGAGCGAAGTGAAAGTGTTAGTTTCGAGATCCTGAGAGCGATGGTCGAGTAGGACTCACGTGCTAGATTCAATCAAAAGAGAAGGGAAAAAAAAATGTTATCATCGTCATGTCCAGAACTTAAATTGCGTGCTCACACCCTGGAGGTGTTGGGTTAATAATCTCGATCGATTAATGGCGTAATGTGTCCTCTATGGTACTCACAAACTTCAACATCCAGGACGAGAGGCCGAACATTGAGTATCATCGTAGTTCCGCCAATCGCGGCACTCACATCCTGGATTGTGGGAGAGCAAGCGG
>WSTV01000297.1:0-36313 GCA_019632285.1 Tulasnella sp. 332 | reverse complement strand
CAAAAAATCTGACACCGCCGACGCCGAGTGGGTCACGTTCCGCGCAACGCCAGAGAATGAGGAGAAAACAAAGATTGGAGATGTATCCCATCTGTCAATGTCCCAGAGGTTGGCTTATGAGGCCCCATGCGGCGACTAGGTTGGACACTCTGTCACTCATCAACGTCGTGACTCTTTCCTGTACAGTTCCTCACAAAGACCATTTTTTATGCAAGCGCCGTCTGAGAGTTCAAATGCCGCCGATGAGCAGTGTCAAATGTGTGTTCCGCCTTGCTCTTGAACCGCGCTTGATTGTTTCCGACCGCGATCAGCTGATATTTCAACCTGAAAAACGGGAGAGCGGACCTCCTTGATGCAGTTTGATTTTGTTCTAGGGGGACAAAACTATCGGGGGACCCTCGCAGAGGCTTCGCTAGATACAGGCCTCCAACATGAGGCTCGTCGTCGACGCTGTCACGCAGAGCTTTCCTCTCCCGTATCTGGCTTCCTGGACGCGCCTCCCTTTCACCCTTAGTCTCCGCTGATCCCATCGCGTAGTCTGAAGGACAAGTGTTCCTCCTCGCTGAGACTGCAAGAGTCGTTGATTGTCAAAATCCATTATCGTCGACAGAGCTGTGGGCCGTCGAGAATAGGACAAGACAATGAGAATGGTTGATATTCATTTCTGCAGTTGAACATCTAATTGATGCTCGACAAAGGCAATTTTTGGACGATCTGTGTTGGGTTGGGACCGTGTCGAAGCCACACCAACATACGACATGCTTACGTTTACGTTGACATTTGAACTCGTGTCGGACTAAGTGGGTACCCTCTCTGTCGATCACGAAGCTGGGCTGAAGTCAAATTCACGCTCTCGCAACGATGGATGTTGCAAGTGAGTTATGGAACCTTTTCAACGGCACCCATTGAAGACCAGCTGATGCCGGACTTGTCTCATGCGTGCTATTGTACTTTTTCTCTGATTTATATTAGAGGCTGGTAGTCCCTCAACCTTTGAGGCTTCTCAATGGACCTGTCATCATTTAAACCAAGGGTGAGCACTAAGTGCGTTTATCCAACCCTCCTTGATCTATGATTTTGACAATTCTGCAGTTCCTCCTATTCAGTCTCTTGTACTCATCTTCCTGAAACAATAGTCCCCTATGTCGATCATAATAATCAAACGCTCTCTGTCCTGTTACCGACGCGCATGTCCAGGTCGGTTAAAGGCAACGATATGAATACCGGCGCGCAATGCACGAACTCACCTAAAATGCTTTATCCGGGCCGTAGCAGACGTTTGTATCAAAAATAGCTAAAGGTATTCTTCACACCTATATGAACTGACCCTCAACCTTCATATTGATTCCCAACGCCCCCCTCCACTGCGGTCAGTCCTCCCTTCACTGCTGCAGAAGAAAGATTTCATAACCACAACTAGCTCACCTACCACAATCATAAACTTGTCCGTTCATGGCTGCGTATTCGCAAATAACTTTTCCTGAATGTTTCATAGCTGGCGCAGATGCATCGTGGCCGTTTAATTGAGCATCTGGGATGTTCACTAGTTCGCCCCTGCGACATTTAATATGCGAAGTAGCGCAAGCCAGGATGCGCTGCATTCAATTTCCAGTCCAGTTGTTGAACAAAATTCTTATACTCAGGCATAGTCTATCCTCCACCTACTTTGCGCTATTGTTTAAACCTGACACAGCAGAAAGACGGTTCGTCCCGGAAGGTCACTTGGATATTTGGTTACTTAAGCGGTGTTCCCTTTCAATGTTCTAAGGACCTGGTATGGACAACAACATTCTTGAGTCGTTATTCGAACCACCTAGCAAGCCAGGAGCGATAAAAGCAGAAAGAGAAAGATTGGAAGCAATTCAAACGGAGCAGAGACCAGGGCTAGGTACCCGGCGGCAGCGCCTTCACGGTCATTGAGACTCATGAAGGAAGTGGCAAGCCGGCCGGAATAGCATAGGCTTTCATGGGTAGGCAGAGGCCGTAGGCTTGGCATCTCTCCTTGGGCGCAATGTGCAGTAGAGTTGATGTTGAGGCACCCGGCGGGACAGTTGCCCATGAGCCCCGGGACCGGGGGACTGGCACAATACAGCGGGCCGGGGGCAGGTCCAAGGATACGGGACGGCCCAAAGGTCAAACACTACATCGAAGGAAACGGCGGCCCCGAACATCCGTGTAAAATATTGATGTGGCGGAGAATTAGCTTGACATGAAAACAGCGATGGGAACATGATCATCATCCTTTTGCCGCCGGTTCTGAGCTCGCTTGGGTTGGTCGTCAAACTTGAACATCTTCAAATGATTATCTACTTCACTCAGTCAAGACAGCCCCCAAGGGCAACCCTTGAACACATATGGCACGCCCGGTTCAATCATTCTAGCGACCATCAAACTGTTGAGCCCGAGAAAGTATATCTAGAGATAGATTGGTCCAGCTGAGGGGACGGCTTGGCTCGGCTTGCCAGAATGGTCATGGGGCCCTTCCAGACAGTGCATCTCTTCTCCACAATCTATGCCCGGGCCATCCCAACCCGGTAGACACAATTAGCCAGCCAGCTCGTGACCCGGGTAAACTCCCTGTCTTTATATCAAAGCCACCAACCGTCATCACTGGATTCCCCCTCATTCCATTCTCCCCAAACTTTCACCCCTATCCACGGCGTGAATCATGTCCTCCTTCATCAAAGACCAGGACAAGGCTAAAGACGAACAATTCGAGAAGGTCGAACTAGTATGTTGGGTTTTGGCATTCATTCGACTCTCTTTGCGCTTCGTGCGACCCATTATTACCTTTTTCTCTCTCTCTAGAATGACTCTGAGAAGGGTGGTCCTGGAAAGGCAACCGATATGGGAGCGAGGTACCAAGCGGAGCGCCGCTTAGTGAGGAAACTGGATCTGCTCATCATGCCTATCGCGGTACTTTGGATCTACATACTTCGATTGTGTTGGGGCATCGATATCTGACATTACTTGTCACAGATCATCCTATGTGCGCGGAGCTGTCGCAGATCGTACCTCTGCGTGTTGCTAACGGGTGAATACCAATAGATCTTGGAGCATACTTAGATCGCGGTAACTTGGGTACGTCCCATCAAGTTGAACATCCCTTCGTATTGTCGTATGTATTGACAATAATCCAACTTCCAGGCAATGCAAATGCGATGGGCCTCACAAAAGACATCCTTGGGGGCAGCCAAAATGAGTACGCCTGGGTAGCTAGTATCTTCGTATGTCGACATCGATTTACATGGTTGTCTTTGATATCGCTGACGGTTTCGTCATTAGTACTTCTCATGTGAACCACGCGCTATTTCCTGCATTGGTATCAGCAACTGACCTGCAGTTTGTATCTTAGACGTTTTGTGTCAAATCCCTGGAACGTTCGGACCCAAGTTCTTCCCCCCACAGTACTGGATCGGTGCCGTGGCCATCCTGTGGGGTAGGTCTTTGATATTACAAGGGATCCCTCCTGAAACTGATTTCAAATGCCAGGGACTGCGGCCGCCTCGCAAGCGGGTGCACATAGCTACGCAGGTTAGCAGTAGACGATCCATCTCCTTTTCTTTCCGAGGTTTTGATCGACCTTATCTTTAAGGTATCATGGCCGCACGATTCTTCATGGGTATTGGTATGCAAATGTGCTCTCGAGCGTCTATAGATTAGCCATTGATGTTACTTCTGGTATATTGCGTACGACAGGCGAGGCTGGCTTTGGCTCAGCGATACCTCTTCTCTTCTCTTTCTGGTATACGAAACATGAGATAGGCGAGTAGCCCAGGTTTATGTCTTTGGAACCATATCTCACTACATCTTATCTGCATTGCTTGGCATTAGGCTTCCGAATGTCTCTTGTAGGTCACGTATTATACCTGTGAACGACTTGGGAAGGGGAATGCTCACCGAAAATCCTTCATCTATAGTTCATTGGTTCCGCCGCCGCCGCAGGTGTTTTTGGTGGTCTTTTAGTAAGCAAAAAATCTCATATCGAAGCATGAATGCTCAGCTTGGAGTTACGTACAATAGGCATACGGTGTTCAACAGATCAAAAACGCTCCGATCCAAAATTGGAGGGTGAGTTTCTAATCAATTCGACTCCACCCAATAACACTCTGACGACATCAAGCTCATACGTGTTCTGCATTGTCATACGTGGCTGTGTAGATCCTATTCCTGATTGATTCTCTGCCCGTCATTTTGGCCGGCTTTGTGTGTTTCTTCATTCTGCCTAGTCGGTGCGCAATACCGATCATTAAAAAGCTGAAAAAGAAGTCCTTAGCCGTAATTCTTTTTAATCAATCAGCCCCGCTACGACTCGATGGCTTAACGAAGAGGAACGCGCCTTGGCTCTCTCCCGCATCGGCAAAGAGACAACGCAGGAGACACATGCGACCTTCAATAGACGCCATTTCTTCATGGCCGTCAAGGATTATCGGTTGGCCCTTTGCTACGTTATCTACATGTGAATGAGAGAGCAGATATGAAACGCACGCAGTTCTCGTATGTTACTGACCTATAACTGATGTCTTCCTTAGGGGCATCAACATCGCGCTATCCTCACTGGGTGAGCCTCTTCCTCTTCCCTAAAACGGAACTTTAGTTAACTGGTCACGCCTATTCATCAGGGAATTTCCTTCCTGCAATTGTCGCTAGCTTAGGTTATTCGGGTTCCAAAGCGCAATTGATGACGGTCCCACCCTGTATGCGGCTAATATGCTTTCGCTGGTAGTTGACTCACCTTTCCCACCACTAAATGTCATCTCATCTAGACTCTGCCGCGTTCGTCTTCATGACACTCATCAATTATGCATCCGATCGAACTGGTCGCCGAGGGCCCTTCGTTGCATTCTCAATGTTGATGGGTTCCATGGGATATGTGTGCGTATAGGATCCCCTCAACTGAGAGTAATTCCGACTGACCATTATTTGTCTCTTTCCTGATTTAGAATGCTACTCTCCACTCACCATAACAACCATGTTCGATGTACGTCCAAGAGCCATGTTCCATAGTATACATCGAGGCTGACACATTCTGTCTCTTGATCTACATAGATGGTGCAATTTTCCTCATTACAATGGGTGAGCTCAACTCAGTGGCTCCTGTTCTTGAACTTGTACCGGACTGATAGGGCATCTTTCAGGTACATACACCACCATTCCGCTCATGCTCAGTTGGGTGGCAGCGAACGCTGGGAGTGAGACGTACGTGGAATCCATTACTCAGTTTGTGTAGACGCGTAGTTCAATACCTTATGACTCCCTTAGACAAAGAGTCGTCGGTCTCGCCGGATTGAACATGTTCGGACAGTGCTTCGCAATTCTCGCGTTAGTCTGTCTCCTCGTCACTCGATAGTCGCAGCCTACTGATTTTGCCTGTCACCCAACAGCGCTCATGTTTACCCGGCATCTGACGCGCCTTACTACACCCTGGGATTCACCCTCTCATGCACGTTCCAACTACTGGCATTCTTTATCGCCCTCATTCTCATGTACGTCTGGAGTGCCGATAATCGGAGAAGGGATCGCGAGTTCGGAAAGCCTATCCCAGGCGAGACTGTCAATACAGGGGAGCTCGGTGACCAAGCACCCAATTTCAGGTAAATGGCCGTCTATTTTATATTCGTGGCATCGACGTATTGCTCATGGTATTTCCGTAGATACATGCTTTGAACTCGGTATTACTTTCGTAGTCACTATCATACCTGGACGGAAATTGTAAACTAGGTCCTATGAATAAACTGGGTAATCGATCATAGATAAAAAGATATTCCTGTCCCTCAGAGATTCAGTTGTATTCCGCGGCTTCTAGCGCTGGGTCTGAAAGCTATCATCCTCTTCGTCGGTCACTACTCCATAGTTAGTCTCCTCATATTCCTCAAGCTCTACCTCCAGCTCTTCTAACTGTGCTCGGCATTTCGAGCTCATGTTGTCTCTAGCATCGTGTACGATACATTTGATCGGCCTCCCCTGTGCCTTGCGTGCCTCTGCGAACATCACGAGAACTTCGTCGGGTACACCGGACGTAGTTAGCTCCTCTAGGAGAGGGCAGACCGGGCTCATCGTAAGGGGCGGAAGTGATAGCTTGATACGCTGCTTTGGAGGTACAAACGCACGCAGGAAGTGAAAAGCTAGGTCTGGATCTGGTTGACCAGCGCCCGTCGAGCGCTCTTCGGTATCCTCTTCTGGATCATTGACCGGCCTTCGTGGAACGATGACATGCAGTTTCCGTAGTCCCTTCAGACTACAGAGCCACCGCTCCAGGCTCTCCGGATTGGCACACGTGACGTACGCAAGCTCGAGCTTCTCCACTGTTGAGAACACGGTCGACATCAGGTCAAACGTAGGCGTGAAGTCAACTGGGTTGCCCTCCCCGTCGAAGCAGAGGTCGGTGATGCCGAGTTCGACGAGCTCCGGTGCGCTGAAGAGACGGAGAGTATAGTTGACGCTGGACGGCGTTTCGAACTCAGTGATAGTCAGGCATCGAAGGGAGTTGAGAGGGACTGGTTCCGGCACTTCGCCTAAGATCTCGAATGCGTCGCGAAGGTCAGAGGCATCTACGATGTCGCCTGATATTAAGACCTTCTCCAGTTTTGGCGATGATTTAAGTAGCGCGACGAACTGTCCTAGGGATGGCCTAGTACCTAGAAGCCATTGATGTTATGTACATGTATCAGCATTGGCCACTGACCCTGAACAGAGAACTTCACCTTGTGCGATGTAGCATAGTTCGAGTTGGATGAGGTTTGCGAACGGATGTGATGTCCATATAACTGGACTAGTCCAGAGAGCCAGCTGTCTGAGATTCGGAAGAGAGGCCGGACCCGCAAAAATTGAATGGACTGGGTAGTCATAAGATGCTTCGAAGACATCCTCGGCCTCCTGATCGTTCAATACTAATTCTTCAAGTAGTGGCGCCTTTTTCCCGACAAGATAAGCCATGATCCTAGGCATTTGTTCGGTGATGGCGGTGTGACAATCGAATGATCTCCAACGAGACACGTGCTCTACGAGAAGCGGCATGAAGTCATCAGGAGCAATGAGTTCGTCGTGCATGAGATCGACGTCGACATCCAAGGGTACGGCTTTGGAGCGGTCGAGCCAAGCTGCAATCTTGTCCAGGCGCGTCTCGTCCTCCACGTAGAGTCGTCTCCAGATAGGTGGTGTTGTGAGGGCGACCTTTCTCCAGACCGAGCATACCTGACTCACGAGCTTTGTGAACAGAATAAGAAATGCTCAAACAGTTTTCTGGAATCCAGATAGTATTAACCGCACTTACGGTAGCAAACTGAAGCCTTTCAATGTGGTCTCTATCGTATATGAAGTCGTCTTCTTCCTCATCGGTTGCGGTTTCGACTCCTTTCCTGTCTTCGTCCTTCGCATCCATATCAGCAATTATGATATCTCCCTTGTATCCCTTCTCGTCGTTTCGATTATCGCCTTCATCCTCATCTTTGTCGTCCTCATCGTCCTCATCGTCACACTCGTCGTCCGTCTCGTCATCCATGTCTGCCCCAATTTCAAAGACCTTCGATAACAGCTCTGGTGGCAGGATAGAGTTTATGAAGTCCTTTTCACTACGTAGAGAGTTCGACGTCGTGCTTGTCTTTGGATCCTGTGCTATAGTCATGTCGCTGGTGGTGGTAGCGGGGAACAGTTGGTCGGAAGGTTATTATGGGTTCAATCAGGCACGTGCTTTTCGTCTCATAAATGGTCCAAGTCAGGATTCCATCATGTCCCAGATAACCATATTTATATACCAGACTGAGAAATAAAATAAAGCAATACGGATTCAATTCCTTCCGAGAGAACTACCTATAGCAACTTCTCAAGCTGGCTTGAGCTGGAAACCCGTGACAGTGCTCTTTCCAACCTTGCCTTTCGTCCATAGACTGGACGTACTGCCACGGGCTCTATACGAAGCAACGAACGCGCCTCCTGGATATGGGTAGCACTTGAGTGTAAGCCGCTTCCGGCCTTGGCTGGCTCAGTTGGACCGGAGCTGCTGGGAACATCAGGTCCGAGCCTTGCGTGTGATCGAACTGGGATCGGCGAAGGCCTCCTGGCCGGATCCACACGTAGATCGACCCCGGGGATTGGCAGGTATTTACAAAGACCAGAATTCGTACCACCCTCCTGAGATGATTTTCCACCATGATCGTCCAAGATGTCCGCGAACTCCAGATCCACCTTAGGCTTGAGATGGATTTGTTGAGCATTCTCACCTTCCGGAGGGAGCGGGAGCGGAGATAGGAGCTCCCAATGAGCCTCTGCCATGCGTGTCCGGCCAATAGACGATCGCTGTCGTGGGGAGTCGAGGGAAAGAATATCTGGCGATGACGGGCAATGCTTACGGGCAAGATCTGGACTGGAAGGCTGTGAAACGGCGCCACTGATGGTGAACGTGGACCGTTGGAGCTGCGGCGGGGTATACAAGCACGAAGATCCTTCGACCCGGAGAACACTGGAATCTGATGCTGCCACCCGCCGTCTTGAAGTCGGTCTGGAGAAAGATTCCTGCACCTCATTGAGGACGTTGCCGGCATCGTGACACCGCTTGCCTAGGCCACCCGCCTTGGATCTTGGGATACTCTCAGCCCTCACGTTCACGGCGTTCGGCTGCACGGAAGTGACCCAGCCTTGTTCTTTCCTATCCCATATCCAATCCTCCCGGCCGCCACACCTGGCCCTCACTGCAGTCAGCCTCCACCTAAGGAGCTCTCCCGCATCTTTTTCAAGCACTCCTTCGCTTGTGAAAGTTGACGGCGTCATGTCGTCAAACGTCATTCGGGCGTGATGGTCCCGTTGCACTGCAGTGAGGAGGGCAAACTCTAGCGTGCTGAGACCAGTTTTGTGAAGCGCATCAGCGTAAGTAAGAATACGTTCTATAAGCGGGTCGGAAATCGTTGACGTATTGTCCTCCTGTTCCAGTTGAACTTGATCCTGCGACAGAGTTTGAGGAGAGAAGAAGACGGCCCGAATTAGGGCGTCGAAGTATGCAGGGGTGGCTGAGGGAGATATCGTGTGCATGATCTCGCGGATCTTCCATTCTGACTCGCGATTAAGTTGGAGATCGACTGTGTGATTGCTTTGGTGTGCCAGAGTCAGGGCGATCGTACTGAGGGATGTCACTAGGCTTGTGATTTGTCCAGCATCGTCCTCGTCCTCGTCATCTGAATCTTCGTCGTCTGATACCCTTCGCTTCACGTGTTGCGACAGCTCTGATACCAGAGAGCCAAGGTGATCGATGTTGAAGACATTGCTGATGACGCTGGGTTGGGCTGCGTGATTCCCGATTCCTTGAGTATAGGTGCTGAGGATGGCTTCGGCCCATGAGCATAGCCTAGCCCGAGTCGGCCCAGTCAGCCTCGGCAACCCCGCGAGGTTGGACACGAGGTGTAACTGCGCTCCTATGTCAGATAGGACGAGGAACAGCCCATGAACGGCCCGAGAGCGCCAAAAATCCAAGCGCGACTTGCTATCCAGCTGCTGAACGCAAGTGGTGACCTCATCAACGAACATATGCTCAGCCCATGATTGGGTGAGGGGCTTTGAAGGGGCGTTAGGTTTTCGGAGGAGAGAGACAAGGTAGTTGGTGTGCTGAGGGGAAGTTATGGGTACGAAGCTGCCTTGACGGGTTGTTGCGTGGTGAAGGAGGTGTCGGAGAATGGTCAAGGTCTAGTTAGGGTTATTACCGATCGTTAGAGTTGTTACGATAGCGCTGTTGCTCTGACTTGGAGAAGGAGATACTTACGTCGCGTTGAGATGCAGACTCTAATGCTACGTCAAGGCATAGCTCTAGCAGTGTCGGGATGAAAATTGGGACGTGTATAAAGATGATCTGAATGGCATGCGGGACCAGAGCCCACCTGAATGCAGGCAAGTTCAGCGTGAATGATCGAATCGCATATGTACAAAAGGACATGTACCTGCGCAGATGCTCTGGTATCTGTTCGTAGCATCCATCGATGACCGAGGTCTCGTCGTCGTCATCACTCTCTTGGTCGAATTCTTCGTCATCATCGCTCTCTTCGTGACTGTCGTCCTTGTCAGCAAGAAGCTCGTGAACACTCGCTTCGATGTCTCCTCCGATGATGCCCAGACAGACTTCCATAAGCGAAGGGACGGCTCCAGTCCGCTGTATGGCATTCCCGTAACACCTCTCAACGATGTTCCTGAACGCATCAACTATGGCATAAATCTTCTGAGCGAGGAGGATGACGGACATGCCGTGCATCTGTGCTTGAGGATCCCAACGTGCATTGGATCCAGTCATCTTGGATTGAAGACGAGATGGATGTGGTATGACGGAAAGAGGACCGAAGTCGGTGGGGAGGGCGATGCCATCTGAGGAGGATGTTCGGCTGGACTTGGTGCGATGCTTGGATTTGGATTTGATGGCATGGTTCAATGCTTTGACCTTGCTGCGGAGGGGTCGGAGAAGGCGGTGTATCTGAGCGAGGGAGAAGTGGGAGTTTGGAACCTGATTGTCACTTGGCATGGGGGCGGGTGGGGTTCAGGGGCAACCTGAGTGAGTTGAATGAGCTTCGCTGTCTATGTATGCATAGAGTGAACCACTTACAGCACACAAATGACATCAAACGCGTAGCGAGGAATCAGTCCGGCGGAACAGAGTGTGTGTGTTGCGTTTGAATCAACAAATGGCGCGCTGGACATCTCCGCCATACACGTGACACAGGGCTCGCATTCGCGTTTCTCAAATTTCGTCCCCTCCACCTCCCCCTCCCGCTCTCCCTTCACTCCAAACATGGTATCCACAACAGAAAGCTTCTTTGTTGGTGGACTCGCAGGATGCACCGCCGTCACAGTCAGCAACCCATTTGAGGTGGCAAAAGTCCGGCTCCAACTCCAAGGCGAACTCTCGAAAGCAGGGGAATTCGCAAAGGTGTACAAGAACGCAGGGGATGTACTCGCGAAGACGTGGAGGCATGAAGGGATCAGGGGGATCCAGAGGGGGCTGGCACCAGCTGTGAGTTTGACTTGATTTATAACTCGAGAATCATGAAGATGGCTCATGTTGGACATGTTCGCTGATTTGTAGTATGTATATCAGGTGTGCCTTGCGTATTAAATCTTAGAGGCGGGCTATGACGTGTGCTCTCAAGTTCTGAACACCCTTGATCTTCCTCAGATATTATTGAACGGTTCTCGACTTGGTAAGCGCTCAGCATGCTTCAAAAGAAGGCTTGCTGTCCAAACATCTCACTCTCGTTTGCGATAGGCTTTTATGAGCCAATACGGAAAGCAACCAATCGGATGGTTGGGCAGTTGCCCGGCGAACAGTTAGCAGCGACATCACTCGCGGCAGGCGCGGCGAGCGGTGTTGTCGGTGGTACGTCAGTCTCAGCCTCCAGCTACCGGTTGCTCCCCCCGACTCATTCTATCCTCGAGTAAATTGCAGCTATGCTCGGGAACCCATTCTTTCTCATCAAAGCGCGCATGCAAGCATATTCCCCCGCACTTCCTGTAGGCACCCAGCATTTCTATAAATCCTCTTTTGACGCCTTGAGATCAGTCTGGAGGGCTGAAGGGCCTAGAGGGTTGATCCGGGGGATGGACGCCGCCGTGTTGAGGACGTCCATGGGATCGTCGGTGTGTATATGTACTAGATATTTTCGGGTGTCCATCTGACAGGACCTTTTTTTTTTTTTTTTTTGTGGCGGTGATGGCGTTAGGTTCAATTGCCGAGTTATAACTGGACGAAACGGCTGTTGATTGAGAACGGATGGCAGGCAGATGGGACATGGACGTTCTTGGCGAGCAGTTCCTTATCTGGAGCCTGCGTCGTGAGTGTGTTTTCTGTTGCCGCGCTTTTCATCTGTATATCAATTTTGACGTCCGCTTGTCTCACACAGTGCGTGGTCATGCAACCAGCTGATACGGTTCGCTCCATCACCATAGGACGTCATTTTGGCCAACGACAAGGCTGACAGCTTCGTATTGTAGGCTTTGACACGGATGTACAACCAGCCGACGCAAAAACTGGCCAATGGCAAGACAGTGGGCACTCTCTATAAGAATCCGATAGATTGTCTTTGGAAGACGTTGAAGACGGAGGGGCCGCTGGGGTGGTACAAGGGCACGACGGCGCATTTTATGAGAATAGCACCGTATGTGGAAAGCATGTTATTTTGATCCGAGCACGGCGTTGATCGTTTTGGCTTGTTCCATGTTCAGGCACACCATCGTCACTTTGACAGCGAACGATCTGTACCTTGGTTGGTACCGGATGGCGACGGCCAAGATCACGCATTCACCGGTGTCGGTCGAATAGAATGGGTTGGCCGAGGTTGAGGTCGAGGATGAGATGCAGGGGACAGTGGACACGCCCGCGTGTCAGTGATATTGATGCAAGATGGAAGGATTCTGGCGACACGATTTCGCCGAGGGATGGTCGCTTACATAGAGCCGTATGTCAATCATATGGCATCTGCGTCGTCGCTTCGAATTGGTGCCGGGACTCGGATAGAACTACCTCTTATTGCCACTTTCAAGCGAACTCGGCGATATGCACGCGAGCATGAGACGTGGCGTGGCTATCGTAGGACGTTGCGTGGATCATTCAAGTGAGGGAAGGATACGGTACGATGGATATACACCCCTAAGATATAAGTAATCTGTACACAATCCGTTCGTTCTGATATGAATTATGTTGTGCAACAAGTTGCCGTGCTCGGGGGCGGCGAAGGAAGCCGGGGAAACGCATGGAAGGGAGATGATAAATTCCCAGGGTTGGTATACGTGTCGTGCTATACGTGGTCAGGGTCCCTTGCGCTCAAAAGTATCGCATTCAAATTCCATCCAGCGTCTGCGCTCTTCTCTCCATCTCCCCCAATCTCCAACCACCACCATCCCCACCATCCCCACCCTCCTCTTCTCATTCTTTCAAGTATGCGCGGCTTTGCTGTCCCCGCTGCCACTCTCATCGGCCTCGCCGCCGTCGCCTCTGCCGAAGCCCCCACCTTCACCGTCAGTTCCCCATCAAACTTCTCATGACGCGTCTTGCTAACCTACGTACACCCAATCGCCCTACAGCCCACGTCCATAAAAGCGAGTTTCCTTGAGCAGTTCACCGACGACTGGTCTTCCCGCTGGTCACCTTCTGAGGCCACCAAAAAGACACCCGTCGGTGGTGAGACCTTCTCTTACGTCGGTGAATGGTCCGTCGAGGAGCCCTCCGAGATCATCATCAAGGGCGACAAGGGGCTCGTCGCCAAGACCAAGGCCACCCATCACGCCATCTCCGCGCCGTTCGCAAGCTCCATCAACCCCAAGGGCAAGCCCCTCGTTATTCAATACGAGGTCAAGTTCCAAAAGGGCGGCAACTGCGGTGGAGGGTACATGAAGCTGCTTGAAGATGGTGCACTTGACACTAAGGAGTTCACCGATACCACTCCATGGGTCATCATGTTCGGTCCAGACATGACCTGCCCCGGCACAAAGGTGTGTTGAAACCTGCTTGATACCTCGAGGCGTCTTTTCCTGACGACATCCTTCCAGGTCCACTTCATCTTCCGCCACCAGAACCCCATCACTGGCGAATTCGAGGAGAAGCATCTCACTACCCCTCCCAAGCCCACCATCGGCGAGGACACTAAGCTCTATACCCTCATCGTCAAGTGAGCACTGATGCTCTTCTCCGCTGTCCTCTTGCCTGACCTTGACTGTCTCCTGTTAGTCCCGACAACACCTATCAAGTGCTCGTCGATGATGTCGAAGCCTCTTCTGGCAGCCTTCTCGAAGATTTCACTCCTTCTGTCAACCCCGACAAGGAGATCGACGACCCCGAGGATAGCAAGCCTGTTGATTGGGTCGATGACGAGAAGATCGTGGACCCCGAGGCTACCAAGCCCGCTGATTGGGATGAGGACCAGCCCTTCCAGGTTCTCGATGAGGAGGTACGTTCGACTCTGTGCGTCCACGATATTTGTCACCGACTTCAACTCTGTCTTGCGTTCTAGGCCGTCAAGCCCGAAGACTGGTTGGAGGATGAGCCTTCGGACATTGCCGATCCCGAGGCCGTCAAGCCTGAGGAATGGGATAACGAAGAAGATGGCGAGTGGGTCGCTCCCACTGTCAAGAATCCCAAGTGCGAGGAGGCCTCTGGATGTGGCCCTTGGAAGCGGTAAGCGTGCTTCCGCTTTGGTCTTCACCCTCATCTGACGTGACTCCCGCGTTTCAGCCCCATGAAAGCCAACCCCCTATTCAAGGGCAAGTGGACTGCTCCTCTCATCGAAAACCCGCTCTACAAGGGCATTTGGGCTCCGCGCAAGATCGCCAACCCCGGTTACTTCGAGGACCATAACCCTGCCACCCTTCGTCCCATCGGCGCCATTGGCTTTGAGATCTGGTCCATGACTGAGGATATCCTCTTTGATAATATCTATATCGGTCACTCGGCTGCGGACGCCAAGGCCCTCGCCACCGAGACCTTCCACGCCAAGAAGGCCATCGAGGAGGAGAAGAAGGAAGAATTGAACAAGGCGGCTGCTGCAAAGGCCAAAGAGGCTTCTGGCGAGGAGACCTTGCTCGATATGTTCGACAAGCTCAAGGAGAACCCCGTTGAATACATCAGGGAGCAAATCCTCAACTTCATCGAGGAGGTTCAGGTCGATGGACCCGTTGAGGCCTTCAAGGCCAAGCCTCAGGTTGGTGGTGCCATCTTGGCTGCTTTCCTTACCCTTCTTGGATCCCTCGCTGCCATCATGGGATTGGTTGGATCAACTGCTGCCCCCGTCTCTAAGGTTCGTTTTCCCGTATGATTGTTACTCTTTTAAGCGTGACCCTGACTTCATTTTCTCATCTAGTCTACCAAGAAGACTGACGCTGTCACTGCTGATGCCGCTGATACGACCAAGGAGCCCGTAGCCACCCAGCCTGCCGCTACACCTGCTGCTGACTCTACTGTCAGGCAGAGAAGATAGATGGACACCTAGCCCACGCATTTCGGTCGTCTGGCATGGACAGGGCTGATTCTTGATTGGACGAATAAAACGAATCCTCTTCACTACATTATGGATTCTGCGTTTCTTTCCTACCAATATTGTTGCTCTTTTGCCATTATGACTCTTTCCGGTCGCTGTTGTTACCCCTCCGTATTAGTATTAACAGTTTCCTTTCGCGGTCAACATCAGTTGAACAGTGTCATGGTCGACTAAGCTACACCATCTGAATATACAAATGCTCTCAAGGTTACAAGGATCTCATTCAGCACCACCAGTCTGCAATCACTCTTGCTGCCTTGGCTTTGTGTCCAAGCTGACTCGCCCCATTGTTGTCGATTACTGTTACCTCGTTCCCTCGGGTCTGCAACCTCGATCCTCTCGGTATCAGTCTCCGCACTGCGTCGCTGCCCAGTTGCCCCGCTATCGCCACTGAAACCGCAAGAACGGATACCTCGATCTTGTCGGGCGCCACGAGCGAATCAATAGTATTCCGAAGCCACCTATTGGACCAATCAACGCTTTTGTCATTGCTCTGGTATACCATCCCCACGCGCTACTTACCCTGTCGAGCTCCCTGTTGCCTGTCGTGACGTTATCCCTTCACGAGCTTCTGGATGCTTGCACTGTCCGGGTCGGACTACGAGCACCTCATCGAACCCAATCGACGCCAGCCCTGCTTCTGTCAACCCTCGGCTCCTGTTCGAACGATTGCCATCTTTGGTTAGGTCAAACCCCATGCATCGTGCACCTCTATAGGCGGATACTCGCGCTCACTGGAGATAAGGGGCCAGCGAATGTAAACTGGCTCCAGCCGCAGAGAGATAGACTAGACGTTGGTATCCACCGTCTGACCGTCTGGCGGCGTGAGCAGCTTTGAGCACGAACCTACCAACAGTATATGTCCAATCGTCAGATACGGTTAGCCGTTAGAGTAGACATGGCTCACGTTCTGTTGATTCTATCAAACGTCTCGCGACTTCCAACGGCGGCGGTGGCGGACGTGCCCAACCTGTTTTACCACAAGGGCTTAGCTCAACGTACTCGATCGGTGTGGGACATGACGTACACCATGTAGATGACATCCCACTCTTCTATCGTCCACTCCCCATCCTGGAGGGTCTCAAAGTCTATTATCTTCTGCTCCAGCCGGCGCAACGCTGTCAGCGAGATGCCCTCCAGGGCGAGCTCCCGTTTGTCTGACAAATACCGACCATACTCTCCGATCCGTGAGTAGCTGGAGCCACGCAACAAGTATCGCAAAACTCGCTGGCCAACCGATCCAGTGGCCCCGACGACAAGCGCTGACCTGGCTGTAAGACCTTGTGGTAGTGAGCTCGAACGGACGTGGAGAACGTGCTACTTACGACGTGACATTCTGGACCCGAAACCGGCCGCGAATGTTTGGAACCAAAATACTTTAAGAACATCTGCGTTCCACCATCAAATTAGAAAGCAACCCCGGAAGGCATCGCGAGGCACCGGAAGAGCGAAATGCTGCAGCAACGCAACTGAGGGACGGCAGTACATTCTTGCGAAGCCAGGCCGAAGCTTTCGGGAGCTTCGCGAACTCGGTCGAGACAATGTAATGTGTGGCATTATGCATGTAACGAAAGGCGAGAGGCACAAGAACAGGGCACGGGAGTAAGAAAAAAATGGATTCGGCATACAATTACACGCGTCGCCATTCGGTCGAGCGCTCTCTGGGAGCCCATTGTTGGAACTACTTCGGGCTTGCTAACACTGAATTCCCACTCGACTTGCCACGTCCTAGCAATTTTTTCAACTTCCCCACCGCAACACCAGTCTCGAGGCCGTCGAATATGGACCGGCGTGATCGAGTGGTAGTGGAGAGCAAGCTCTCTGTGCTTTGTAGGGGAGTCATCATACCCTTTGAGCCCTTACGCTTGCTTTCAGTGCGGCCATCGATCCGGCTTGTTATAGCGGCACCGGACGAGATAACCGAGCTCCTGGACTCATTGTCCGTGCGCCCGCCCCTCCCCACATCCAAGCCAGCTCCTCTGCCAACAGTGCCCTTTCCGGTTAACACTAACGAGAAACGCGTCGTCTCATCGTTCTGTGGATAGATTGTGACCGGTGCTTTGTGAACAGCAGACGACGGCGCGAACGAGATACGTCGACTTCGGGTGGCCAGATTGGCACTGCTTTGTGATTGTACTTGTGCATGAGATGGACCGGGGACATCGCTTGGAAGGTCTTCTCCGCCTTGCTTGTAAAACGAGTCTCGGAGAGCCGGGAGCGACGATCGCGATCGGCGACGGACATCTCCGTTTGGAGGTGACCCGGAACTCATGTGGTCCGTTATCGGAGCGCCAGGCTCGGATGCATGGACGATGGGAATGGGAAGAGTGAATTGATGAGGGTGTTCAGCCATAGGAGGTGTTGGTGTAGACACAGTCGTATCAACCGTGCCACAACTAAGTCGCGCAAGTTCCGGTGGATCCCCGATCTCTGTTCCTGGGATCATTTTAGTCGGTATGCCGAACGTGGCAGGCGGAAGAGTCGATGGCATAGACGACGGAAGGGACGAGGACGTGGTTGGGAAAGAGTACCTATTGAGACCCCCGACCCCGGAGAATCGTATGGCAGGAGAGCGCGGGCTGCCCTCAATAGCCTCGGGTGCTAATGAACGGTATGACGGAATATCGGGGAGCGTCGGCATATGCATGGCCGACGGACGAATAATGGACTGAGGCCCAGCCTGCTGCATCACAGAAGGACCAGTCCTGAGGCTTTGGGTGCTGGGTAAATTCGGCGAAGAAGGCAGGATAGGGAATATGCTCTCGTAGCAGTCATTGCAAGCTCTGGCGGCCCTGGCAGATTTTGTGTCCTCAACCTCGGAGATGAAGAAAGTCTTTTGAGATCGCTCTTTTAGCGCGTTGGCAAGAACAATTAGAAATGAGACCAAAACTTGCCTTGCCCGAACAGCCTGCGCAAAGGACCCTTCCACATAGCCGACAGTGATGTCGGCGTCGAAGCAGGCCAAACGGTCCTCCGCAACGCATGCAAGACTCTGATTTGCCATCGGGAACCCATACAGGTGGCACAAAGTGCTCAACCTTCCCCATGCGCACTGGCCCTTGCTTATCCAGGCTTGTTGAAGAGGACGTTTTCAAAGTCTCTGGATGATGTGGAAAGGCTTGCAACGTGCGTCGTAAATGCGTAGTGGATGCGGATGACGTGAGAGTCGAGTTTGGGTGGGTCATGTTCAGGCTCATCAATAATGATGACTTGGCGCTGCGAATCGCTTGGACCCAAGCATCCCGTTCCGCTTCATTGCCTGGTCAAGACATCAGGTTAGGTCTGCGCACACGGGTTGGAAGGGAAATTTTACTTACTCGCATAGACTGCAAAAGACTCGACTGGCCCAAAGAGATCGAAACGTCGTTCTTCTCCTGGGCCGGGGACCGTAGAGGTAATGACCTCCATGTCCATCAAATCGTATTTGCCGCGGAAAAGCCATTTTTCTTCCCCATTTGGCTCCGGTAATTCACTGTTGGTCATACTCCTCTGCGCGGGCAACTCGGCGTCGCTTTTGCTCCGCTGTCGTGGACCCATAGGAGGCCTCGCGTTCCTGGGTGAGCCGTACTGCGCTTCGGGGGTCGCAGGTGGAACGTTGGGGCTGGAGGCCTTCATCCCAGCCGAGGTGTTTGAAGGCCGACTACTACCCCATTCCCACTCCCGTTCGCCGCCTTTACTCAGCCAGATTAAGCAGTCAGAGAGGAGCAGAAATTCTCGTAGGCGTTGCTCTCGTTCAACCCGAAGGAGGTTGCCTCGTTTCAACAACGTCCGGCCAGGGGATATCAAAGGGAAGGGAAGATTTGGAGTAGAACGCTGAATAGCCAGCAGCGTCAAGGTCTGAGTATGCGAGTGGAGCGAAGTGTTGAGAGATAGCGTGACTTGAAGTAATTTTCTTGATTAGCATTCTTTCTGTTATCATTAGTTGTCCATGAATCTATGACATTACTTTTGGACACGAGTGCGTGTACTGCAAACAACCCTTCATATTCCTCTGTACTCGGCTCGGTGCATGAAATAAGGTCCTGTAAAAAGAACGTTCGGTACCAAGGCCGTTGTTTGGTAAAGAACAGCGCTGACCTTGAGCAACAGGAGATAACGGGGACATCTTTGGACAACACTGAGGAGCCAGTCTCGGAGGCTGAGCATCTTGCATTGCGGATCGGCCTGCCTGGCTTTGAGGAATGTAGCAAAAGCTGGTTTGGAAGTGAGGAGGGTCGACAGTGCGGCAATAGAGTCCGGGAAAGCGGTGATGAATGGTGTGTATAATGATAAGTATGGGAAGTGTTCTGATAACAACGGGGCTAGCGGCGCATCGAGGTCTGCGGAAGAGAGAGACGTGAAGAAAGCATGGTGATAGTTCCAAATATCGATGAAATTGACGAATATGGAGTTGAGTTCGTTCCTTGTTAGGAGAGGTTGAGGCGTATCCAGGGAGTCAATGAGGGGAGTGAGAAAGTGCTGTTAACGGAGTTGAGACTGTATCAGCGAAGGGAAGATGTCAGGCGGTGTCGTTGTGTGCTTTCCCACCCACCTCGTAAATCAGGTCTAGCCCTTGAACATAGGATCTTTCAGTCTCCAATAGTTCGTTCATGACCTTGACACGCTTTCCAGTCTTCTCTTCTCCCAGCGTAGTTTCCGTCCTTCGTCGCCTCATCTGGGTTCTTGAAGCACCTTGCATTGAGACGGGCCTCGATTTACGAGCGCCACTACCCTGCTTAAGTGGAGGTGTGAATGGTGTAGGAGATGATGATGACGATGGCGCGGCGGACTGCGGTTGCGTTGACAAAGTTGGCTCTTCGGGAGTCGATCCGAAAGACTGTATACTTCCGAGGGAGTCTCGTATGGAAGGCGCGGCGGGGAGACTAATTCTTCGGAAGGGTAGGAAGGGACGCTGGGCGCTTGTACGCTGCCGTGCCTGCTGTGGGGGTAGTTCCTGTACACTTGGGAATGCTACAGTGCTTGATCCAGCTTTCGAGAGAGCCATACATCCACAGTGAGTGAGGGGTAAGACATCTGCGTTGAGAGTACGCTGACCTGTAGGTGCAGAAACGGCATCGAGGACTGGACCGGCCGGAGTCGAGGCCAGCGTAATCGAGGCTGAGGCTATTGGGTTGGATCAGAAAACATGAATCAAATTGGCATTGAAGCTTACACATGGCCTATGTGTTTCTCGTGGGGGCAGCTCGAGGCCTTGTTTGGAGAGGAAGTGGTTGCAGAGAGGGGAACGAGACGAGACAGGGGCTTTACGGTACTCCCACTGTTAGGCGAGCTACAATCGCCCGTCACTTCTCTCACTCATCGTGGAAATCACTCCTATAAGCTGCATCTCAACTAGGCCAACCCAAATAGTTATATACAATCCTAAGGTGATTACTCTAGGTACTTTTCAGTATCACCCCATGCAACAAGCACGCTCGTCACAGTCCTTGACTTCACGTCCTGTCTTAGGGGCTGGTCTCATTCTGGAATCTGCCCGCATTCTTCGGCCGCCCAGAAACTAGGCCCACATTGCCTCGTCACCCTAAAATCCATCCCCCTCGTGCCGGATTCCAGTACCCGATATCTCTTGTACACCTTCCTCAACCATGCCCAGCTGGCGCACCACGTCCTCCAACCTCTCTGTGCTCATATTAACGATCCCCACAGCTGGATCGGCAACACAGTGGTGTTTTGTACCCGCCGAATCTCCTCCGAAACTCTTCCTCTCATTTCCCAGAAACGACTCTTCTCGGGCCTTGGGCGAGCCTTCTGGTGGTGTGATTACTAGAGTCGATACTCCACCATAGGCTGCGGTCATTCGTAAAGTTCCACCAAACGGTCCACGAGTAAGATCGCTCGTTGCACTGCTCCCTTCCATGTTCCGATCGAACAACCTGGACTGATACGTCAGCGGCGAAGTAAGAGGCGTCATGACTGGTGTCACATCGCCGCTGCCCCCGCCGTACGCATGGAATGGGTTGGTCGAATTGGGGTTGACCGCTGTCTTAAGCAAGTCCCGTGGAAGGTACTGAAATACCTCCCCATGAGGTATTCTGGATGAATTAAAGGCTGTATCGATGGCCAACAGGCCGCGGCTGGATGTGGAGGTCGTGGTCGCGGAAGCGATCAGTGGTCCTTCCCGAGCGGTGTCCACAGGTGTTGTTACGCCCGAGTTTCTAATGGCGAGTGCTACCTCCGGTTCGGGAGTCTCCGGAGATCCAAGAGATGTAGAGGAATATCTAGCGTTCGTCATGACATCCCTGCGACTGGCTTCTACTGCCCTCCTGAAGTCTTCTTCCTCCATCCCGATGAGCATCTCCCGCCTGACCTCCTCTCGGTCCCATTTTGGCTTTACCGCGCCGTCGCTTGAACCTGCGTCACTGGGACTACGAGCCACAGATGACCGGGGCTCTGCATCTCCTCCACTGTCCTCGTTCAAGACATCGTCTAGGCCGAGGAGAGACTCGGTGTCGTCGGTATCTGCATCGAGATCGGCAAACGTACGACAAAGAGGGCAAGAGAATCCGGGATAATGACGGTCCACAAGGGGTTTCACGCAACGAAAATGGAATGTATGTGAACAAGGCGCAATGAAGAGAGCTTGGCAGATGGTCAATGGATATAAACCTTGAACGAGAATCATACGAGTAAGATGGAACTCTCGCTGTTCCGGTAACGCGACAGGCTCACAGATAGCACAGTCACCAGCGCCTGCATGCGCCTTCTTCGGATTTGTACTTCTGGAAGGCATCGACGCGTCTGGACCAGCAACCGTAGCGATCGGGGCATTTGCCTTGACATGTTGTGTGGCATTTGCCGCTCTCAGAGATCGAATGAGTTGCAAGGCGGCCGTGCTGTGTGGAGAGGAGTCGAGTGTTAGTGTGCCGTAAAAATTGACGACACTGAAATGACCGTACTTGAATACGTTGGCACCACCTTGCCACTCTCGACCCCGTCCTACTTCGACTTTAAGGCGCACACATCGGTAAATCTCGTCACGCCCGCCCTTTTCAAGGAGTACGTTAGCTGAGCTGTCTCGGCAGCGAAATGTTCAAGGCTGGTGTACCTGGTAGTCTACCCCTAGTTGAATGATATCACCATCGTTGATTACATGCGGAGCAGACTCCTGGCCAGGTGGGGAGAGCCGAGCATGGTTGACGAAAGTACCTTGAATCGGGTCTCAGACGTGCGGAAGAAAGATGAACCCGATTCGGAACTTACCAGAGCTAGATTTGGTATCTCTGATCCAGAACTAGACCGTCAAAAGGTGAATTTCTGTCCATGAATAGGTAGAACAATGACAGCCACTCACCTGCCCAGTCTCGTCGACCCACATGTGAGCATGCGTCCTACTGACAACTTTGCTCTTGAATGTGACCTTGCTACTCTTTTTGTCCTCGACCCTTGAGCTCCCCATGAGTGCCATCGTCTCCAACTCAAAGAGTTCTGTCCCTAAACCCGTAGCAGTCGGGTCAAGATACCGTCCGATTGTGATCCCATGCTTGCCAATCTTGAGGATCCGGACTACAGGTTCAAATTGGAGGGAAGGGGGGCGTCCGGATAGATTGAGGCACGGCACGAGGCGTAACTTGTGGTGTTTGGGTACAGGCACTGCAGGGGTGGTCGCTATCGGAGATCCAGAGGGGGGATTCGCGGTGGTAGAGGGAGCGGGACGCAGGGGAGAACGAGCGCCTCTGCTGTTGCTGGTAGCATCCCGACTGGTGTCCCGGTTCTTGCGCGAAGCGGATGAAGGCGGCGCGAGACCAATGGCAATCAAGCTGGAATCAACGGCAGCTGTGAGCACATTAATTGCTTCGTCCTGACCCCTGGACAAACGAGCTGGGGGGTTGACCGGATTGGAGGTAGAACGGGTTGTGATGGGCGCGTCTGCGGCCGACAGCTGCTCACGGACAGCTGCCGAGCTTGAGTGGTCGCTGGGAGGCGAGTCTACTGGTGATAGTCGACCAGAGGTAGAGGCATTGGATGCAATAGTGTTGGGAGCATTAGCAACAGTCGAGGCGCGTTTTCGTCTGCCCATAAATCCGAGAATGGACTGGCGCGGACGTATCGACGTCGATGGTGATGCGGCTGTGGATTCCATCTCATAAGCGATGACTGGAACAGAGGGGGACTAGATGGTGGTCGATTGACAATTATAGTGTAGACGACGACGCTTAATCTTCTTGCACCGTTCACGTCAACGGGACAGGAGCAAGACACGCGAGGGGTGTGGTGCACCTGAGACATAGCACATCCTGGATCAGGACAGCACACGAGGCCCAGGTTACAACCAGGCCTGTACCCGATAAAGTGCCGTACACTGATCCATGTTAGGTGAACCGCCAGAGAAGCGTTCCGGTGGCTCGAAGCGTCGTCCTAAGCACCAAGATTTACCTGATAGAAACAGGGTACAACCTCCAAGTCAAGTGGCTCCCGAGATTCATCCATCCAACCTCGCGGCATACGAGGGCCAAATATCATGTGGTGACATGGGCATCTAGAGACATCGGAAAACTGGGATCGGCGCCCTTCCACGTGTCTGCGTGCCACCCCCCGATCTAATTGCATTCGAGCCCTTACTCAATTAACGAAATTGATCAAGATCTTCAAGATCCACTACTGAACCGTCCCAAGCAGTTCTCAACCCCTCGTTTTTGGTTGGTGTACATACGCTACGTGTTTTGTTTTTCAAGCTTTTTCTCCACCCAGTCGCCGATGATCTGGGCAACCTCGTCCCGCTTCTCCAGCATGACAAAGTGATTGCTCGCCAGTCTCTCCACCTCCATCGACGGCACGAATGGCCTCGTCGCCTCTACTCGTGCGGGTGTGCAGAAGGGCTCCTTCGTGGCGATAAATAGGATGGGCATGCTCTTTGGCAGCACCGGATCGAGTTTGAGCGCTGCTCAACAACCTTGGGCGTCAGCCTGGGCATCTAGTCCCAACTGTACTCGGAAAATCATCATTTCACCTTGTTCTTGTTCATATCGACAGTCTGCAGATCTGTAGTAGTTCATTGGCGCATCGATTCCCTCTCGCTCAAACGTTTCAATGTAGAACGCTCTCTCCTGATAAAGATACCAAGACGATTCAATGAGCGGTTCAATGGGGCATCGAGCTTGCGATGCTCTCTTACCTTTGCAGACATCACGTCGGTCGGTCCCGCAATTTTGGTCTCATCCTTGAGGAGTTTCTCGCAAGCACCCAGGGGTGTAAACTGTACTGGGGTATCGAGTGATCGATAGATGCAATCAATGAAACGCGGCAGCTGCATGGATCCGGTATGGTCAGCGCTATCTTCACGAACACATTACGAGAATTGGTTCTTGCGTTGGTCTGGATTTCTTTGACAGCTTCCTGAGACGTCAAGTACTGCCTAAATTCGGTTTGGAGTGTTAGATTACAAATACACCAGAACAGCCGTCGGCGGTTATGCGTACCAGTATCCGTACATGTTTGGGTCAAGAGCCACGGCCCGCGCTATTGTGAGGGGTTGGCTGAGCGGAGGAAAGTATGGAATCGACAAGCTGAAGAGCACAGGATATGATAAGATCAGGCGTCACAATACCGAGTTCTAATTGCTCACGTCACCAAAGCTCGGGTTCGTTCTCGATATCTTACCGCGAAGGCCCAAGCAGCTGCCGCTCCCCAATCATGTCCCACAATGACCACTGGCTGAAGGAGATCCAGGGCTGTTAGCAGTGCCGCCATTTCAGCAGCCATCGAGAGAGGTGTGTATAATGAACGATCACTGGGCTTATCCTGTGGCATTCTGTATTTCAGCCCTTGAGCCGAGAGGAAATATGCTTCTTCACATACGGTACCACCATAGCCCAGTGTGTCGGGTGCAAGTACTCGCCATCCTCGACGTACAAATGGCCCTATGAGATATCGCCACTCGTACCCTGCAGGTGGCCATAACAATCAGCCATGGTCTGACGTGAAGAGCAGCCAACGAACAGTATTCAGGGAAGCCATGTATGCAAAGGAGGACGGGTGTCTTGCCATGCTCATAGCATTCAGGCAGCTCGTCGCACAAGTGATACTTCCTTCCATTCGCAAGTTTGATATCTCGTTGGTTGAATGAGGTTGGTTCTAATGGGTTCATCCTTAGTGTGTGCAGCAAGCACAAGGTCAGAGCCCCCGCTTCGTTATTTGTTGGTCAGTGATACCAACGTACCGGCCATTTGGGAAGAGATGTTGTACCAAGGCTTTCGCTCTAGCGATATAAGACATTATCGGGGGACGGTGAAGAATGGCGGTGGGAAATTGCTTTCCAGCTACAGTACATCTCACGTGACCAGTAAACTGGTGTCTCTCGGAACAACGGCACCGCGGCAGTCACTCGAAAACTGAAACTGAAAGATATGCATAGAGTAGATAGGCAGGCTGAGCTTTCCCGGAAGAAACCGATCTCAGAAGTCTCCCCAGTTGCGGCGGAATTTGTACTAAGCGAAGAGCATGCGTCAGTTCAACAGAAGACCAGTCGACGGTAACTTTCACCTACACTTACCTTGTAAGGCATATTCCGTCTATCATGCGACCAAATGTACGCAATCATGTTAGATCAATCTAATTGGGTAATAAGCATCAGGAAACGTACCGCAACTTGTCGCCCGCACCTTTCGGAGGCTTGTATCCAGCTGGTCCTTCACCATAGCCAGGTTTTGACTTAGCCTCCTCCTCCGCTGCCTGGAAGTTGGCATCCCCAGTGGGTCGAGGGGATCGTGTGTACCGAGGGTTAGGCATGTCTAGTTCCGATTCTGGCACAACATGACCAGCTCCATCCATTGGCGTGATGTGATTTGGGTCCGCTGCAGCGGCTATTACATCTGCCAGCTCTTCCAATGGAGTCTTCGGTGCCGCTTCACCAGATGGTGCCGGTGGAGTTTGGTCGTGATCCTCTGGAAGCTTCTCTAGAGGGTCAAGTCCCTGGTACTCTCGCTCCTTGTTCTCCTCTTCCAGCTCGATTTTCTCGTGATGCTCGAAGTGCTCGCTGTACAGAGTGACCAAAGTGTAAGCAACAAATATCAAGCCCAGATAAACGGGTGCACACGAACATATCCTCCGGATGGTTATAGGCCTCATCGGTCTGGGTCTCTGGAGTGTTGTGATACACCTCCTCGTGATGTAGGTAGAATTCTGATGTGGACGTTAGAAACGCGTAAGTCGTCAGACCAACTGCAGGGCACATTTAATGAGCCTACCGCTTTCTACATCATAGTGATGGCCCTCTGCACCCTGAGCACTGAAGTCGGGCAGTCCCTCGAGACCAACCTCACGAAACTCAGCGGCAGTGACGACGCCGTCACCATTCTTGTCCATAATCCTGAGGATCTCAGCGACAATCGCTTGCGCCTTGGAGTCATGAACTTGTTTATCGGGCGTTTTTGCCTTGGAGTAGGGGTGGTGTACGCCATATATGGCCTCAATCTCGTCGACACTCCAGATGCCGTCCGAGTTCAGATCATGGAGTGAAAAGAAGCTGTCGACGTCAAAAGCATCGCTGAAACGAATTTCTCTTGCTAAGTATTTAGACGATATAATAACACACAGCCTGGCTTACATGTGATGCTCGTTGACCATCTACACGGAGACGGATAAATATAAGGAAGAGCGTTTGTATAGAATTGAAAGGCGCGCTGATGAAACTTACGTGTCTGAAGGCATACTGCTTCATCGTCTCTCCCTCCCTTGGGCCTGGCTCAGATCCGTGTGCATTGGTGACGCTTATGAATGAAGCTAGAGAGATAACTAATTGGGGCCACATTGCTGGCCAGTCGAGGGTTGAATTCGAAGTTTCCAAGGCACGGCTGCAACAAAGTTGTACATCTTTGTCCAAGCACTGATCGACCGGCCCCTGGACATTGACCGGCTTGTTAGAGAAGTCAGCGTAGCTCCCCGACACGACGGGCAAGACGAAGCTCATCAAACAACTAGGAGCATGGAGTAGCCTGGAGAGGGGGTGACTTAGATGAAGGATTGTATCCGTGTACCGTAGACTGAGCTTTGTGTGGGAATGAATCGATTGCTTTGAACACTAACATCGATCTACCTAGAGGACGGCTTGACTGATGTACGAACGAGATCTGCAGGACCTCATCAGAGGATTACGCTCCGACGCTGCGAAGCAGAATGAGGCCCGATTCATCTCTCAAGTTGTCGAAGAAATTAGGAAGGAGATCGCGACCAGCGACATGGACCTTAAAGGCGGGGCCGTGTGCAAGCTCACATACCTCGAGATGCTCGGTTATGATATGTCATGGGCCTCATTCCACGTCGTAGAAGTCATGTCCTCTCCACATTTTCATATCAAATGTGGTGGTTATCTTGCTGCCACTCAATCATTTACCCAGGATACCGACGTCCTCATGCTCACGACCAACCTACTCAAGAAGGTAGGCTAGCGATCGGACTCCGTGATTCGACGTTAGATCCATCAGCTCATTACATTAATTATATATAGGACATGGCTTCTGGAGTCCCGGCCGACGTCTCTGTTGCTCTCAACTGTCTTGCGCACATCGTCACACCAAGCCTCGCTCAAGATCTCTCTCTCGATCTCATCCCAATGCTTAACCATACACGCCCGTTGATTCGAAAGCGAGCCGTGCTTATTTTGTACAAGATCATACTCCTTGATCCAGACGCCTTCGACTTGTGCTTTCATAGACTCCGTGAAAGACTTGAGGATACTCATGTCGGTAAGTCATTCAAATGGCATCCTGTCACAGGATATCTTATATCATGTGCAGGCGTTATCTCTGCTACGGTCAATGTGCTTTGCGAGCTTGCTCGTCGTGATCCTGAACGCTACCTCCCCTTGGCGCCTCAACTCTTTGGCCTGCTCACAACTTCTTCGAATAACTGGATGTTGATCAAGATTGTGAAGATTGTATGTAATTCTCGATCGATCCCTTTGAGTCGCTCATTTAACTTACCACACCTTGATCTCTCAGTTTGGTTGTCTTACACCCCTTGAACCACGCTTGGTCAAGAAGCTCCAGACCCCGATCACCGATCTCATCAACACTACCGCCGCCATATCACTCCTATATGAGTGTGTCCGTACTTGTATAATTGGGAACCTTTTCCAAGGGAGCTCTGGGCATTCACTCGCCAAGACATGTGTCAACAAATTGGCCGTTTTCTTGGACGATCCTGACCAAAATCGTAAGCCCATCCGTTCAATTCTTCGCATCCCGCTTGCTCATGACGACGCAGTCAAGTATATTGCCTTACTCGCGTTGGTTAAGATCGTCCCCGCTTATCCGCACCTCGTTGTGGAATACCAGCGATTCATCTTGTCAAGCATAAGCGACACTGACCTTAGCATACGTATGCGAGCCATGGACCTACTATCAGCCATGGTGGACCGCAACAACCTGCAGACGATTGTACAGCATTTACTCTCACAGCTCAGTCCTCAGCAAGACTCTACGCAACCCACTGCTTCAGAGACACTGGCCAGGGTGGCTTCTGGGAACCCGGCACCTGCCCCATCGATTCTGTCCCATGCCTATCGAGTGGATGTCTGTCGACGTATCATTGAAATGTGTTCAAGGGAAATGTACTCGAACATTTCGGATTTCGAGTGGTATCTCTCTGTCCTTGTCGACCTTGCCTACGTTGCTGGTGTGGACGTAGATGAAGACATCACGAGTCAAATACTCGATGTCGTCGTGAGGGTGCGAGCCGTTAGGGCGTTTTCTGTGAGGCTCATGACAAAAATCATGGGAGATCCGCAGATTACGGAGAGAGTGCGACAGAGGAATGAAGGGGGTACAGGGATACTTTGGGTCGCCGCGTGGATCTGTGGAGAATATTGCAGGCAGGTTCATGATATGATGATGCGTTTACATGCTTTCCCCCATGCTTATCCACCCTTTTCAGCCACGTGGATGATCCGGCAGCTTTGATTCAGTGCCTTCTTCAACAAGTAACTCTGCAGCTACCCCCTGACGTCCGAGCCGCATATGTTCTCTCGTCGACAAAGATCTTAGGGAGCTGGGCTACCGCCATGGCTACTGCGTGGGATCAACAAGACCGAGATGCAGTGGCAGAAACAGTGACGAAAGTAAAGGAACTAGCTGCAGCTCTGGTGTCAGATCCAGATATCGAAGTCCAAGAACGAGTGAGGTTTTGCATATGCGCACCTTTAGACCACACTCACTGAATCTTCATTGAACTCAGACTGTGACCTTCGTCACTCTTTTGGAGTTCATGCGCGCCGATATACTAAACGTGAAACAAGCTACAACCGTTCCCGTGTCTGCCGACTCAGCAGAACCACAGTATCCGAAGAGCCTACGTTTAATCGCGCCGATGTTTTCTGCGTACGAACTGAACGCCGTGGCTACCGAGGCTCAAGAGAGTATAAGGTTACCCTTGGGCCTGGATTTGGATTTCGTCATTGTGCCAGATAATATCGCATACGGGGATCAGGCTAGGGACGTTACACGCAAAAAGAAGAAGAAGAAAGCATCAGGCGGCGGTCCAGAGAATATACGAATTGGTACAGCAGATTGTAGCAGTAGCGATGTGCAGGTAGGCGACCAGATTACTATCATGTTCTTAACGCTCCATATAGACTGGCCCATGTCTTGCAGAATCCTTACTACTTGGGCGACGAGTCAACCAAGGCCACGGCCCTCTATGCCGTTGACATTGATTCAATCCCGATTGTTAGTCTAGGCAGTCTGCCTTTGCCCCAAGGTACGTCAGTCAGATCGCTGCTTGACAGCAACTATTGAGGGCTCTTTGATTGTAGAGCGTTCGTCCACGCCAAAAGCCAGTGCGGTAGTTGACAGAATAGGGGAGATGCCAGACGAAGCGGGCGGGCCATCATCGGCGATAGTAGATCCGTCTGATGGTGGTGATGGTTCTACCAGAGGGTCGCAAGCCGTGCGTGTAGTGAGGAGTAAGAAGAAGGTACGTGCGTGGAGATGCAAGAAATCAGATCAAGGCCATCGACCCAATATAATTTCAGAGCTCAAAAGGAAGGAGAGGGGGAGTGTCATAATCATTACATAATATCATTTCATATTACGAAAGTCAATCTGAGGTATTGACTGGCACAACAACATCAAAGAGCACTAATCACAACCCACATGACTGATCACAAGAGAAATACAAGATACGGCAAGCCGCGGGGGAAAGGTCCAATATCACATAGGGGGGCCAACGTCTTCAACTGAGTCCACAATCTCGTTGACGATCTCATTCGTGACGCCGGGTATGACTTGCTCGGCATGAATGAAGGCTTGGCGCAAATTAGCCAAGGCTTGTCGCCCATCGTCTGTTGAAACGCGCGGAAATAGCTAGGATGTGATTGCGTTAGTCTAAGCTGCATATCCCTTGTTCACGACTCACTGAAGATAGAATGGGGAGAATAACAGTATCTATCATGCCGGCATCTTCTAATTCATCATCGGCAGGTGGTATGGAGGAGAGGCGGCTATCTGCAAGTTGGCGCGTAGTACCAGCCATGACTGAATCGTCATCCTCATCGTAGGGCGCGCCACCGGAAGAGCCTTGACGAACTATCCGTTGATGGGGACCCTTAGCTGGGCTCAGGTAGGACGTATCTCGAAGGCTCGAGGATCGTGCAGCTGGAGAAGACGGTGTCGCGGAGGGGTTGTTACGACCGGCAACCCGAACAGTGGATGTGCTCGGATCAGAAGGTAGTGGTGGAAGGTCACGATCACTTCTGTGTGACACTGATGAGCTCCCAGCGGACGAGGTAGATGGACTTCCGCCTAGAGAAGACACCGGTGACCTGATGAGAGCAACGTTTCATGAGTCGGTACGGTTCTCAGGGCTTCTTTGCATATGAATGACGCACGAATTGTTTTCCCTGTATAGCGACGGCATTAGGGGCGGAGATGGTGCTGCGCCACGGGCAATAGACTGTTGATGTGTAACATGGCGAACGGTACCGAAGTCCCATAAATCATCTTCCTCATTTACAGCGTCGCTATCGGCCGGTGAGTAGGTCAGTGTGGTCAAAATAAATGAATATGACATATTAACGAACTGAGCGTCGTCTCGACGGCGGTCATCCTCCTCAGCCCGTGCACGTCCTTCCGTCATGCGCCACCTGTCTTGTCTTTCGAGGAGTTCAGTAAGGTAATTCGTCCGCTTGGCCTTCTGTATCCATTTATGCCTCAGGAGTTCCCTCGCGCTGGGCCGCTAAGAAAAGCAGATAGGCGAAATTGTCTATCTGTATTGGTTTCGAGCGGGGTTTCAAAGACGTACATCTCGTGGATCGCGACGAAGACAAGTAGCGATAAAGTCCTTGAATAGTTTCGAGAACTCAGTACCGTCCAACACTGGCGGGGGGTTCTTGGGTATTAGGAACAGGACCTGAAGGAAATATGGGTGATCGTTGTCCTACATTGCATGGAGCGTACTTGCTAACATACCTTCATTGGGTGAAGCTCCGCATACGGAGGCTCGCCTTTGGCGAGCTCAATGGCAGTAATTCCCAAACTCCAGATGTCTGCCTTATGATCATAGCCCGACTGCTTGATCACCTCAGGCGACATCCAGTAAGGAGTCCCAACAAAAGTATTCTTCTTGGCTGAAAGCGTTCCGGATAACTGGCCAGACACACCGAAATCGGCGAGTTTGACGGAGCCATCGCCGCCCAACAGAATATTCGCCGCTGCATCATGAAGTTCCAGTACCTATCAGCTGCGAACGAGAAGCTCCTAGAAAAGTGGTGTACCCTTGATATCGCGATGTAACTTTCCCTCCTGATGTAGATATTCCAATCCTTTCAAGAGTTCTTTTATGATAATGGCAATATATTCTTCGCGAAAGACGCCGGCTTTCATCTATTGAGACTGTATGAGCTTCCACGGATTCAGGGGTTAGTGGCTCAGAGTTAAAGGACGTACAAGATCGGAGCAAGAACCTCCAGCACAGTACCTATGAGTCTCATCGTTATTGTAGGTCACGAACGCGACAACAACGAGGAGTGACATACTCCATGACAATCCATAGATTGGAACCTTTGAGGAAAGAACCGTGATATTTGGTGACATGCGGAGAGTCCAATTGGCTGAGTATTTGTATCTCTTGTTGGATATCTTCTATCTCGTCTTCTGCAGATTCGAGGTCGATGATCTTGATGGCGACAACCTTCTTGGAGACTTTCTCGTAGCTACGTCGCATGTTAATAGGCGAACAGACGCGTCGGCTGGTTATGCCTGCTCACCCTTTGTACACCTCTCCGAAAGATCCCTTTCCTAGAGTATTCAGGTGAGATGGGGCGCGATGATATGAAGAGCACCACCGTCATGCACCTATTCTATCTTGCTTCACGTAGAACTCTTCAGGATCGCTATGGTGCATATCCTAGGTAACGGGCCCTACTTAGCGCATATCAAAAGGCAGGTATGTCTATTTTTGCTTACAGCCATGATTCCTTGGAGTTGTACAACGCTGCTTAGTGGCTGTTGAGGGAAAGGGGTGTAAGTGACTTGGCTTCGGTTCAGTCAAGATCTCAATGGACACGCCGGCGTCTGCCAGTTATTGAACGACCACGCTTTCCGTCAAAGTAGCGTGAGTACACTATGATCGTGAAGGGGAGGTGGTTAAGACAGGAGGGGACGTGCCCGGGCGCGTTGCGGGGTGTTTGGCATTCTGATCTACTGCGTGCATCGGTGATGATAGTATTTCGACTGCCTACCCAAATCTCTGCTTGGCCAATGCCTGGAAGTGTTCCATTGTCTCCTTCTCTTTGTCACGGAGGGCTGCTAGTCTCTCGTTCCCAGCACTGTTGCGGTCGACTCGTAAGACTTGCTTCTTCTCTTCATATTTCTTCCTGTTCGCATCGCGTGCAGCAAGTCTAGGAAGGAAGCAGTTCACAGTCAAAAAGGAAAATTCGCAGGGGAATATTGGGGCAGACACCACTGACCTTGCTTGGAATGAGTCGTTATCGCCATACAATGCACTATCGTCTACCTCCAAACCGCCTTCTTCCTTGTCTTGCAACCTACGATCATCCTCGCGTTTGAGTCTCTTCTTTTCCAACATTCCTTCCCGTCCTACTTCACGTGGCCCCACAAGGTCCTCGACCCGCTCCTTATCTTCCTGACGCTCCCTCTTTCTCGAAGCTGTAACGTTGCGCTGCTCAACTTCTCGAGTTTCTTCGAGCTGAACGCGTCGATCTCCAGCAGAAGGAAGGGTGGGGCCGATCTGAGAAGGCCTTTGACGAGCTGGTTCGCTGGGACGTGCGCCGAATCTCGAGTAGGTTGCTTCACTGACGGATGCTTTGGCAGCCTCGAGGGCAGCTTGGTCGGCGGCTGAGCGTTTTGATGTGAAGGACCATCTGTAAGCTGTGTTCGCAGAGGATGCATTATTTCTTGATAAGTCTCCGTTATAGAAGGCGACTGTGAAAAAAAAATGAATTTTCAGAAATGTCCTCGTTTATTTGAGGTAAACTCACGTTGCAGGTGCCCATTGTTCCAAGCCTGGCACGGAGTGGGTGAGTAATTATCGCGTGGATTCTAACGCTACGGACCTTCACGAACTTCTTGAAGTACGATCTGGATTTCTCGCCGGTTATTTCATCTACATACTGAGTGAGGGGCACGCGGTTTTGGTTAACTAGTGCATGTGGATAATGCTGGCTGCAGCGGATACCTTGCCTTTCTCTTCTCGCAGCCACTGCCTGAATTCAGTTTGTCGGGTGAAGTAATCCTCATCGGCATCGAGCGGGTTGATATCGTCCCGAAGAAGGGTCGAAGGACCGTCGTTGATGGGATATTTGGGCATGCGGCGAATTGGTGGTTGTGAGTATATAAGGCCCTGAATGCGTGTGGGACAAATGGCCATTCGGGTAGCCTTTAGCTCCGTCCCACTTTGCATTATATCAAACACCGATCCCCAATTCTATAGTCCCTACATCCGGTATTCAAGAGTCATACAAGGTGGACAAGCAAACAAGCGGGAAACACTGACCGTAGAGGGGCAACGGTGAAATAGAATAAACACAAGGAAGGACTAGGTCTGAAATAGGCGAGGGGCAAGGGAGCGTATTAAAGAATGAATCCAACCTATGAACTGCATCTGTCAATGAGTATATATCCGTAGTTGTGGATGCCTCATCTGTGAATATCAGAGTACTGAGACTCCCTATCCACATCTGTGCGTTTCAAAACACTGGCAGATACGTATCTGCAAGTGTGAAATATCTGCAGATATGGATATAGGCACAGTTGGGCATCTGTATCTATGGATTCGGGTACTATTTGCAGGGTTTTCTGTGACTCCTGAGGTTGGGTTAGATTGGTCATCTAAGACACTTGCCTCTCCTCCTCTCTCTCCATCTCTTTCTGATCACTGCCCTCTATATTGAGGTCCTAGTGCTCATTGTAGTACCTCTCAATCCTATCCCTGTTCTTGTTATCAAGTTCCTGGTACTCTTCATTGACCTTGTCCCTCTCCTTTGTCACAAGAGAGTGCTGAGGGACTATGGGACAACTATCAAGAGAGGAATGAGAGTGACATTAAGCACTAAGAGCTTGAGGTTGAAGACCATGAATGATATAGAGGATACAACAGAGAGCAGTAGGAGCTCAATTGTTATGAGGTGTATTGCCTTGGCTATGTGTAATTGCCCTTATTACCAGATATGTCTTTGAGACTGAAACATGTGATGCATGTGCCATAGGCAAACCACTCTGCCCTTAACTCTGGAATTATGCAAAGAACCAAACACAGGAATGAAGGATGAGCAAAATCACTTCTCATGGATTAGATGAGTAACCCCTTAGTGAGAAATAGGGGGAAGGTGAATGAATGACATCAGAACAATGTCATAGTTGGAATAGAGCTAGAAAGGTTATTTCCACCACAGGAGAAGAGCCTGCCCCATGAACTTAGAAGAACTGTGTATAACATAGGTTGAAGCTAGGAGATAATGCACAGCAGCTGTATATGACATAGGTGGAGCAGTTGTAGTGGTTTGGATTGAGTCATAGGAGGATTGCTCATGTATATAAGGGGAGTTGGATTGTAGCCAGACTCCCCATTGTGTCATGACTTTGTCCTGCTCCAAGTCCAACTTGAACACAGGCTCTCCCTCTACAGCCACATTCTACTTTCCCACAGACATGGACCTCAGACTTTCCTCAGCTTTACATCGGACTATCTTCTAATCATGTGTCCCCCTTGGTCATCCTTCTCTCGCTTATCATTCTTCTCTTCTCTTGCTTAGGAGGTCACCTGTCACTGCCCCATGCTTCTACCCCATGAATCTCCCACACCACCATGCAGTGTACTCATGTCAGCTTTGTAATCCTCCCCTCTTGTATCTTCTCTCATCCCTCCACTCATCTACTTTGAGCTCCTAGTGCTTACTGTAGTCTCTTATTCACTTCATTGTCCTTCTCAAAAGCTCCTAGTGCTCTTGCTGTGTGTTGTCCAGTGGTCCTTCAGCTCTCATTATGACACATTGCAACCACTTCATATACATAGGTCTCTTGAGAGAGATCCCTTGTACTCTTGAACCCAGAGCCCTTTGCTTGCTGAGCTTGAACCAGAACCAGACCCAGAGACAAGTGAGTGTGAAAGAGTGTTACTCTTAGGCCAAACCCCTAAAGCCAACTCAAGAGAGCTGACTTTACATCAATGTTGGCAGTAGTGGTAAGGAAATGGAGACAAGGAGTAGGGAAGAGGTAATGTCTTGGGAGGAGATGAGGATAGGAGAGGAGAGGGAATACAAGACATTGCATGAGGAATAAGTCCTCTACACCTACCAGTATAGATAGGATATGGAGAGTGGAGGCTGACAGGTAAACATGAGGACACCATGTGGTGGTGTAGGAGAACATGAGGCCAGGAGATGTGGGGTAAAGACAGGTGATTGTTAAGTGAGAGAAGTGAAGGCAGTTGGGTGAGAGACATGATGAAGATAGTCTGTAGTAAAACCAAATTGAGTCTGAGATAAGTTTGACACCCACAATCTGGAAGAGTATATATGACCATAGAAAGGTCCCCATGTTTGATTAGGACTTAGGCAGGATGAAGTTGTGACATCCTTGTTGCTCTTGTTAGTTGTCCTATGGTTTCTTTTGCCTACTTGTGATATAATCAAATACTATTTCATATTACCTAAAATAATACAACATAATAGAAATATCATATTTGGACAGCCCTCCTTAAGGTTAGTAAATGTCATAAGCACATTTCTATCACACTGCCCAGCCCTGATTGAACCCTACTATCCCACAATCTAGTCTTTATTTTTGCATTCAAAGTTCCCCTAATATTGTGAATAGGACTTCAAGACTATGGAACTTGAGGGACAAGAGACAAGAAATGGGGGC